>PVHP010008786.1:0-15022 GCA_004024765.1 Zapus hudsonius
AGAGAGAGAGAGAGAGAGAGAGAGAGAGAGAGAGACCTGAGGCCTTAGGCACTGGAGACAAGTGCCTTAACCACTGAGTCATCTCTCCAGCCCCTACTCAATTTTTTCTATGGCTCTATTGAATTATTCATGGACTTTTAATTTAAAAATATCACATCTCCAAGATGAACATGAATATCATTTCTCTTTTAAACAAATAATTTAATTATTTTTTTTCTCTTCCTCCTTTCTTCTTTTACGTGACTAGGGAACTTCCTTGCTCTGTAGGCCAGGCTGGTCTGACATCAATGATCATCTTGTCTCCTGAGTTCTGGGATTACAGGCACGTGCCACCCTGCTGGCCCTCCAGTTCTGGTTCTGATCTCTTTATATTTTCTGTGTTATTGTTACCCAACTGTACTGACTTTGCATCCTAATCCAACATTGAAAGGAAGACAAGTATGTGATATAAAACACCTTTGCTCTGCTCTTCATTTTATTATTTAAAAAAATATTTGTTCACTTAAGAGAGGGAGGGAGGGAGGGCGACAATATGTGTGCCAGGGCCTCTTGCCACTGCAAATGAACTCCACATGCATGTGACACTTTGTACATCTGGTTTTACATAGGTACTGGGAACTGAATCTTGGCTGTCAGGTTTTTGCTTGTAAGTGCCTTTAACCACTGAGACACCTCTCCAGCCTTGCTCCTCATTTTTAAACAAAGGTTTCAATATTTTAGCCATTCAGTTCATGCTGGACACCTGTCTCCTTGGAGATCAGATGAGGCAGGTGCCTATCTTTGTTCCTACTTTATTGGCCATTTGTAATTTTTATCATGAAAGTTTCTTCAGTGGGGTTAGGGAGATGACACAGTGGCCAAAGGCACTTGCTTGCAAAGCCTGCACACCTGTGCTTGATTCCTCAGCTCTTGCAAACAAAGTTGGGCACAATGTGGTGCATGAGTTTGTGATTCCAATGTGCCCAGGACAATGGGAGGCTGAGCCAGGAGAATTTGAAGCTCACAGCCACCTACAGAAGCATTCATTGGCAGCTTCAGGAGACCTTGTCTCAAAGAAGTTGGAAGAAGAATGCAGACACCTTGCAGAAGTTGTTCTCTGACCACAATACACATGTACACACACACACACCACACAAATTAATAAATTAATTTAAAATACATCAGATGCCATTTTTTCAGTCTCTCTTTTACTTTGCCTTACATCAATGAGCTTCTCCTTCCTTGTGAAATAGACTTAGCATAATGGTTTATTCGTGATGCTTTATGTTTTTGCTTATATAGTTTGGCTATTTCTCATAGTTACTATTGGAAAATTCTGTTGCATCCAGGGCTGTAGGTGGGTTTTCCAGTGTAATCTCACAGTTGTGTGCACTTGCCTAAGGATATCTAGTATTTTTTTCTGATTCTTTCAGATGAATGGTGATCAATTTTGTGTCTTAATTGGTTTGAAAGTCACATATCTTTCTTTGCTTTCAATACGTTTCTAGAAATTATAACATGGCTACTTAACACTTCTAAAAAACATCACTTTCATCATTTCTTCAATCAAAAAAACTAATATGTGAACTCCTCTCACCCTTACCTACTACAGTCATTGTAGTATTAAATGGTTTTGTTTCAACCCTCAAAATTCATTTTAGTTTTCATATTGCAAATTTCATTTAGATTTATGCATACACTTTCATGCATTTGCTCTTATTGAGACTCATACTGAAGCCTTGACTGCAACTCTAGGCGGGATAGGGGGATGGTGGGATAGTTTTCTATCTGTCATTCCATGTGCCTAAGAGCTTCTTTTACTCTCCGCTCTTGCAAGCACACAATCCTTTTGTTGAATTTGTTTTATGAATTTATTTTAGTTCTTATTATTTCAAGATATTTTCAATGGCCACGGCATTCTATTCCCAATGCTTGCCCTTCCCCACACTCATTGAATTATTGTGTGTCTTCTGCATTAAATGATTATTAGCCATCAGTCAGGTTCTGTACTCATGCCTTCAAAGGACCTTGTCTATATCTGTCTTCTCTCTCTCTCTCTCTCTCTCTCTCTCTCTCTCTCTCTCTCTCTTGTTCATGGCATTGAATTCAAGTATTAGGGCAAATTTATTTTATTTTTTAAATATTTTTATTTATTTCCAATGAGATAGAGATAGAGAGAGAGAGAGAGAGAGAGAGAGAGAGAAGAATGAATACACCAGGGCCTTTAGCCTCTGCAAATAAACTCCAGATCCATGCACCAGTTTGTGCATCTGGCTTTATGTTGGTACTGGGGAATTGAACCTGGGTTGTTAGGCTTTGTAGGCAAGTGCCTTAACCAATGAGACATCATTTCAGGCCTATTATTATTATTATTATTATTACTGAAATAGGTTATTGTGACAAACAGCTGTGAACGTTGAGGAAATTTGAGAGAGAGAGAAAAAATAGGCAGAGCACGGAGGAGGTAGAGGACAGGGAGGGTCAGAGCTTAGAAAATGAGACACTCGAAGGAAACAAGATGCAGAGCTGACAATGGTCACACCAGGAAGGCTGCAGGTACATGCCCTTTCTTTCACCATCTCACTGAATTCCTAGGATATAGTGCATGGGATTTATAGTATTAGTTCTCACAGTCCATCACAACAGTGAGAATGCTGAAGAACGAGATTTAAGCACAAGATCACAATTATAGTTTGGATATTTTCTTAAATTAAATGCTGACTTTTCAGTTTTATCATCTGATTGGAGCCCACATTATGAAAATTGCTATGAAAAGGAAAGCAAACAAATGAAGTTTGTTTTCTTCACTGGATGGAAACAGTCACCTTAACACAATTACTAAATCTCCTTGAGTCATTGTTTTAGAATGTAAAGGGAAAGGGAGCATCATTCCAGTAGATTAATGATCTGACTAATTAATTATGCTTAAAGAAATCCTGGCAAGTGGACTATATACCCATCAACTCCAGGATGTATACAAGATGGGAAGTGTATCTGTGGGGATTGGTTTCAATACATGAACACTTGCAGCTCTACATTAGAGCAATATATCTCTGCTTTGCTGTGTTGGTGTTCTGTTAACATGTTCATTAGTTTGTACTTCCATGATGAATTACTGGTATATTTCATACTTGTTTTCTGTGGTGCTGGGGCTTGAACCCAGGGCCTTGTGCATACTAGGCAAAGACTCTACCACTGAGTGGCTCAGCAAGCATGCTGCTATGGTTTGAATGCGTTTTCTCCATGACTACTAGCTGGGCAGTTTTAAAAGGTCAATGGAGATAGACAACAATGAGACCCAACACAACCCAGGGCAAAGGTCCAGAGATACTTAAGATCTCAACAATAAAACAGGCTTAATACACACCCACCATGACTCAGGGAACTGAGCAGAAGAGAGGGAAGAAACATTGTAAGTGCCATGATGGGGGAGAATATCCAGAGACATTACCACCCCCCTCAGCAACAATGGACAAGGGGGGAAGAAAAAAAAACTGGCTACCTCAGGTGCAGTTCATAACCCCTAACCTATGGACAGATCCAGTGTGCGCATCGAGGAAAGACCCCAGTGGGTAGGGGTCAGAAAGGAGGGAAACAGGGACACCTTCACAATATTTGTTCATAAAATGTATATACTTATTCATGATAAAGATGTTAATTTATTTTTTTAAAAAAGGCAGACACACACAAAATAGTGAGCCTTTGAAAGGTGACTGAGTCCTGGGGGCTGTGTTTTCATGAAAGGGGTGAGGATTTTTAGGGAGTTCACCCCTCTTGGCCTTCCACACAGCATACCCTTACTCAGAAGGAACAGGAAGAAATGCTTGGCAGACATCAAGTACTCATGCCTTGACCACTGGCTTCCAGAAAGGTCAGAAACAAGTTTCAGTTCTTTTTAAGTTATGCTGTCTCGGGCATTGTATTCTAGCAGCACATGGGGACAAAGATAACTGCTCTTTTCTTTATTAGAGAAGCAACAGGAGAATCCCTGAATCTGCTGAGTTTCTTCCTGTCAAGTCTCTTTATCTCTTCATTTTTCATTTTCCAGGATCAAAACACCCTGAACACATCAGCACACAGCTAGACCAATATCTTCAGTCTGACTCTCAAGAGCAGCTATGTGACCTTTTTGTCCACAGACCCAGGGGCCACCCATTCTCTCTTTTTTCTGCAGTCTTTCTCGTGTTGACCTGTTTCTTCTCACATTACATCTGCTTCACAGAGGATGTGTGATGGTGAAATTCAGTTGCCAACTTGATCAGATTAGGAATCCACAGACTCTTGGTTGAGTCTCTGAGGTTTCTTCCAGGAAAGATAAACTGAAGGAGGAAGTCCTTCCTTCAGACTGGGCAGTCCTCCCAGTAAAGGCACATCCCTTTTTCTCCTTGCTGCCTGTGCTACTTGGTGGTGAATTCTTTTAACCTGTTTCCCCCCCCACACACACAATTCACTCCTATGTGCATCTATCTTATCCTGCCATCCTTTGTTGGCATTGGAACCAAGTTTCACCAGCCTTCCAGCATGAACTGAAGATGACTGAGTCTCCAGGAATCCTCCAAGCTTCCAGTACCAGATTGGGACAGCTGAGGCATCCATCCTTATGGACTGGGCAGCTACCAGCTTTCCTGACCCTCAAGCCTACAGACTGCTATTGTTGGACTTCCATTAACCAATTCAATAAATCCCCTTTAAATACCAATTCCTTCTATCAATTCTGACTTCTGCTACCGAACCCAGACTTCTGATGCTGATCTGAGAATGGGATTCTGGATAGACCCAAATCTACCAGGTGTGACATTGTAGGAACAAGTGTATCCATAGTGACAGCTACCTCATGGCTCTGGGATGAAGTGCAGCTGCACCTGAGCACGCATGCACCACATACCTGTCTGCTTGGAGTCAGGCAGTTACTCTGCAGGGGATCAGCTTCTTCACACAGAACATTCTTTTAAGATGAAAAGAAGCACTTTCTTGTATTTGGGTTTCAAGGTCTGCCCCTGCAAAGCCATGATGATGGTTCATCTTGATGGTCAAGTTGATCAGATCAAGAATCAAGTGAGAGACAAACTTCTCAGGTAGGTCTGTGAGGGAGTTCCCAGGAAGGAGTCACAGAGGAAAAAGACCTTCCCCAGAGCAGGCAGGCCCTCTGGCAGAAGCCCAGGCTTAAGGAGGTTCCAGAAGAAAAGTAGTGCTTTTGCCTGGCTGCCTTTGCTCCTCGATGGTGAGAACATCTACCCTCACTCACTATAGTCAGCGTCACACTGCTGGGAGGACCATCCAACCAAACACAGTTTATAGGAGGAAGGGATTTATTTCAGGCTCACAGAATCTAGAGGAATACCATCAAAGGCAGAAGAAACTGGCTCCCTTTCATAGACCTAAGCAGAGAGAACCACTGACAGCCACAAGCTAGCATGAATAGCCAGAACTCAAACTGCTCTCTCCACATTTTGGGGCTGGAATGAAGATCTGACCCCAAACACACCTTAGGGCTGGACTCAGATTCATCCCCCACCCCAGTGACATGTCCCTTCTATCAGGAATCTGCCTTCTAGGGGCTCAAGTAGGAAGTTTAATAAAAAATGATCGAGTCTATGGAGTCAACATTCAAGTTACTATAGCCCTGTTATGCCGTACTTTGCTGAGTGGAACCCAGCATCTTTGGTGTTCCAACTGTGGACTGAAAACCAGGAATCCCCCAGGCCTTCAGTGACAGATTGGGACTGCCAAAGCAACCAGTTCTCAGACTCTCCAGCCTGAAGACAGCCATGGTTGGACTATCCAGTCTGTACTGTGTATGTACAGACTTAATATGTCTCCATTGCAATTACATTCTATTGGCTGTGTTCTCTAGAGAATCCTGACTAACACCATCCTAAAGATGGCTGATCTGTCTGAAACACTTGGAGGACTCACAGGATTAGGTGCAGCAAGGCATAAAAAGCTCGTGATCACCTTGGGCCTGACCTTGCTACTGGGTGCTTATGGTCCAGGGCACAGGTGCTTTAGCACACATACCCTGGGATAATTCTCACCTTTCAGAATCACTGTGGGAGTGATGTGAGATGAAACTTGTCCAGCCCTTGTCTAGCACATGCCAACCATGGAATCTAATGGAGATGCCCTTGTCAGATTGGAGATGGTGGTGCCTGGCACAGATGGTCTCTGAATTTCCTGCTGGACTGATGAATCAAGACACTAACCCTGCTAGGCAGGACTCAGCAGTGCCTCAGAGCATATCTGGATTTTTACCAGCAACAAATTTTCTTTTATAATCTCTGCAAAGACAGAGAAATATGATAAAACCACACTGCCTGAAAAACATTCTCTGATTGGGACATGGTCCCTTCAGGAGGCAGAAGATAACCATCACTGTGATGAGCTACTGTGTGCTAGGCAGCTGAGTGCATACAGTTTTATTTAATTGTAATATAAGCTAGGCAAGTGTTACCCAGCTCTCTTGTTTTTCAGGCAGTAATAGCTGAGGGACAGAGGTCTCATGGGTAGAAAGTGAGGACCAAGAGTTTGTTGTACCTCCTTGTCATTCTGTGTTTCCTCTTTCTTACTGAACTCTGGGAAGCAAGTTAGGGACCCTAATGAGAGAAAGGCAGCAGAGAGCAGTCTGGTGCATATGAGATGCTGATGCTAAGTCTTTATGTTCTGGCTTAGAAACAAGAAGCACTGTTGTCCACCATAGTCAGAAGTCAGAAAGTCAAAGACCTCCTCCCTGCATCCCATGAATGGAACATTTTTGTCTCCCCAAAGTTTATATGTGAAAGGCTTAACCTCCTTTGTGATAGCATTAGGAGGTATTTGCAGTGTGGGGAGAGGGATTTGGAAACAAAAGCCCAGTCCAATTGAATGGAAGAGCCTGCCATGGTTTGAGTAAGGTTGCCAGCATCAAAATTCACATCCAGGGTCTGAGGAGGTGGCTTGGTGTTTAATTTGCAGCAGCAAGAAGCACACCCATTCTCTCTCTTCCCACCCATGAAAATATAATAAAAATATTTTTCACCCCAAGGTTGAATTCCTCCATGTGTTGGGGAGTGGGGTTAGTGGGAGGTGTTGGAGGGGCTGAGTCTTTATGAATGATTAATGCTGTTCTTGTGTGAGCCTCACTCACTCACTCTGTGGGGGAAGCATTAGTTACTTCTGGCACTGGTCGCTGTAAAGCGAACCCACTTCCTATGCTGCCATCCTTTTATCTGTATCCACTGGCTACTTGCCCTGACAGAGCCTGGGGATCTCAGAAGATGCAGCACCTACCTTGCCCTCCTCAGTAGCCTCATCTTTATATTTTACTCAGTCTCAGATAGTTTATGGTAGCAACAGGAAACAAGCCAAGATAGTATCTTATGAAGTGGCCCCAGAGAGTTCTCTCACCTGTTCCTCCACATGAAGACACAGTGAAATGATGTCATCTATGAACCAAGAAGCAGGTTACTATTAGACAGTGATCTGTCTTGATTTTGGATTTTCACCCTCCTAATGGTGAGGAGCGAATTCCTATTGTTATAAGTTTTTTATAAGTCACTTCATGTGACTGCAGCCTGGACATCTGAGGGCCACCTTTCCCTTGTCCCATCTGCAAACACTGGGCTGGAGAGATGGCTCAGCAGTTAAGGTTAAGGTGCTTGCCTCCATATGCAAACATTGTGACTCTTTCTTTGTTGTTAATTTCCATTAACGAATAAATGACAGATTCTGCAATAATCTTACAAGATTAGAAAAGAAGGCTCCAGTGTTGCTCAAGTGCTCAGACTACAGAAAACAGAAGTGGACCAATGTCGAGAATATCCTGCTTTCAGGTGGTGGGGTAAAGCAAGAGAACATAAGTCAGGTTTCTTCAAGTTCATGCTTCATGGAACTTTAATGATGGTGTCACAAGTAGGTAATTTATTGCTAGTGGAGAGACTTGGAGTCAGAACAGAAGTGCAAGCAAAAATGTAATTTGATTTACAAACATTTTCCTTAAATATTTCAAGGAAATATCTCTTACCGCAGCAAAGAAACAGCAGCATGAGAAAGATGCATTGGTTTCTGACATAAGGAAACCTCTCTGTGGCTGGGCATGCTGATGTCCTTCATTCCTGAAGAGTGGACTCAGTCAGCTTCTAATACAAGAGCCTTTCATCTGTTCCTCAATTATTAACTTAATTTCACATATTGCAGCCCTAAATTCAATTGTTTTTGATCTTTATTTGATTTTTCCAAGAAGGCAATTGAATTTACTAAGTATTGGTGCCCTGTGCTTTCCTTTTCATTTTGAGGGTCAAGAGCTGTCCAGCCACTGTGGTTCGGCCTGAGCATTGAAGTCCCTATGTGTCCATATTAAATACAACCTGTGTAAGAGAGTGTGTCAACTCGACTCTGGATCCATGCTTCTCTCCTATTTCTACTTTTTTCTTGAAGCATGGTCTTACTCTAGCCCAGGCTGGCCTCCAACTCACAGTGATCCTCCTACCTTAGCCTCCTGAGTGCTGGGATTAAAGGCTTATGCTACCACACCCAGTCATTCCCCTATTTCCAAGTGTCTATTTGAGAGAAATTAAATCAAAAGGATGGTGGCTGATATTAGAGGTATACCGACAGTGTATACCTCTAATAACTGTAGCCTTCTCTCTACAGTCTGAGGATTTCTGAACCTCAGTGAGCTGCTTATTAAGGAATCATCTGGTAGCTAAACACTGACTCTCTGGGCTCCATTTTCTGGTGTTGTCCTAGGGATCTGTAAATCATTTATCCATTTTTCTAGTTGCTCCCTGCTGGGTTCTGCCCTGGGGGGTTGTCAGAAGAGATACTGGGCAGATGGAGAAAAGACTTAACCATCACTGCTCATCAAGCTACACCCTCTCCCCTCTCACCCTAGCAGAGCCTGCTGGCCCCTGCCCAACCCCATGTCTACCATGCCATTCATGTCTACCACACTCCCTAGACAAACTCCTGGGTACCACCAGCTGGCCAACACTAATGGGACAGCACCACTTCTGAAACTCAAAGCACCCATGGTCAAAGCTCCATCTCAACCATTTCTGAATTCTTCAACATCCCATCCAGATGCAAGCAAAGCCTCTAACTTGGTCTGTAAGAGCCCATAGAAGGACTGCTGTAGTCATCCACATGCCACTGGGATGAATCTACAACCAGGCACAGTTTTGGGAGGAAAGTATTTATTGAAGCAACAGATCCAGGGGAAGTTCCAGAATGGCGAAAGAGGCTGGCCCGTGTTCACAGGCCCAAACAGAGAGAGAAAGCCATCAGCAGCACCTCCAAAGCAAGTAAGCACACTCAGCTCTCCCAAACAGCAGGAACTCCAGGCTTGAGCTCAGACTGCTCTTTGCATATGTATAGCTGGAATTCCAGACCTACTCCAGATACACTTTAGGGCTGGACCCTAGGATCCCCAAGGTGACACACCCTCCAGCCAGGCAGCTGGAGAAAAACTTTAATAACTCTTAAATCTATTGGGGGACATTTTTTCAAACTACTACAAGGACTAAAGTCAGCCAGCAGACATTCTGGCCTCAGAACTGCAAGAAAGTAGATGCCTGTTGCTTTATGCCAGCAAGTTGTCTTCCTTTGTAACAACTCTGCCAAGAATATTCGAGAGAAATGCATTGCAGTGGTTGGGGGGGAGCAATAAATGACTATAGAGTACCCTCCTTGGGGCCTGGTGTGTACATTTTCAATAAAATGGAGAAATTATTATAGTTATTTTTGCTTTTATTGGTAGTTCTCATGGGCTGTGTTTGGTCTTTTACTCTGCTATAAATCTCTGGTGGTAGGAGCATGCTCTGAGCGTCATCATACGGTTTCTCCTGGATTTGTGTGTGGTTGTGTGTGTGTGTGTGTCAGAGAGAGAGAGAAAGAGAGAGAGAAAGAAGAAAGAAAAAAGAGAAAGAAAGAAAGAATGAACAAATGAATGAACGAAAGAAAGAAAGAGAGAGAAAGAAAGGGCCTCTCTGAAAGGCTACCCAGCTCCCAAACTCCTATGAGATCCAAAGAGGCTCTTGTGGCCTCGAAGGGTGTCAGTTGACCCTTCTCCTCTGTAAACTTGGCCTCCCCCTCAGGGCTGTCTCCATCTGAGCATGCTTGCACATCTCCCCGTGGGCTCCAGATAACCTGATCTATGCTTTTAGGTAAGCACAAAGCCTTGTGTTTGAGCTTAACAAAGCATAGTT
The DNA here is from genome assembly GCA_004024765.1 of Zapus hudsonius. Classification (NCBI taxonomy): domain Eukaryota; kingdom Metazoa; phylum Chordata; class Mammalia; order Rodentia; family Dipodidae; genus Zapus; species Zapus hudsonius. Next base: position 10,161 of record PVHP010008786.1, read on the forward strand.
TGCACATGCATTGGGTCAGTGGGGGAAACAATGGGTTTCTATAGAACCTCTTGCATTTTATGTGATTATGAGTTCATCTAATAACAGCTCAATGCTGTCTGGTTATTAGAATGAAGACACTCTCTAGACTAGTTGGCTCCTGCTTTGGAAGCATCACAAGTTACTAATTAAGAAACATGGCAGAGTCTCAGGCTGTAGTTTTTGACTGATTTAAATGTTACTTTCCCAATATATCCCTGTCTGGGCTAGGGCTCAGCTTATACAGTTTAAGATTGTGTGACCCAAGGTTCTTCTGATGTCCCTTCTAGCAATGAAAGAGGAAGTTCTGTGTGGACCTGGGCATCCCCTGCTGAGAGTGGAAGTCCATCCTGAGATGCAAAATAATGGAAGCATCTGGAAATTCACCCCTTTGTTCCATGGTAAACATGCATTAAAGTAATTTGTAGTCCAAGCAGAGACTCGAATGCTTCTGAGTTTCAGCTTTGCTTCTTAATGAAATGATTGCTTTCTCCTGCACGCCCTGTGCTCATTTACATGGCAATTCGCAGGTAGAAAGCTGGCGCTGGCAGCAGTCAATACCATAATCATTGCCTGTCAGGAAGAAGAGTGGGTGCTTATTGCATACCATACAGATGGGCTATTTAGCAAAAGCCACACAATGTTCTAATTATCTTACTGAGGAAAGGAAGGGATTCTTGAATGTTCTTGCATTTCACCTAACTGTTTCCTCTTTCTTTTAAAATGAGGAATTGGAAATAAGTGAGCATTGGGAGTATGGCTCCTGAACATTTTATTAAAATCCCCTTTACAATATCAGTCAGGAGAGAATCACTGGAGCATCCATTTATTTGAAAATGTATGTGTGTTAGAGAAAGTGTGCATATGCATGTGAGTGTGTACTTAATATATGTATTTATCTATCTATCTACCCATTCCAAAAATAAAAATCCACATTTGGTGTAGGAACTCCTACATTGCCCAGGATTATGAGGCTAAGGGTTGATAAAGAAGGCAGGAGGAGAACTGCAGCCTGGTCTCCTGTCCTGGCTCTCCCACTGTGGGACTTTGGAGGAGTCAGTCGTCCTGTTTCTGCTGCCTCTGCAAATGTGTGCAGCTTTTAGAAGACCCGTGCATTAGGAATAGGGCTCCTGAACATGTTAGTAATGTCATTCTGAGGGGGCTCACTGTGTGCCTCCTATGAGTTCTTCAAGTCTCAGGGGTCATTTGTACTGCAGAGATGTGCAGACCTACAATGCTTTCCGATAAACTGCTGATGCTGATTCTGCCCCAAACAACCAGTGGATGCACCAAAAGGGACCAGGAGCTCCCATGGCCCTAAAGCAACCAAGAAAGTTGCATTTGGCAATAAGGGTGTGTCCCAGGCCCCAGGAAGCTCAGTCCATGGTAGGCAAGCATGGCCAGTGGTCATTGACGAAGTCACTAATCACCTATCCCATGCCTGCCCTTTTGAGACCTCCTATGGGAACAGATTCCTCCTCTCATTTCTTCTCTGATACATGTACACATTTAACCATAAACTGAGTGTGGGTTACCTTCATTGGAGCCCAACTGTGACATAATTTCCCAATTGTCAAGGAGGGTCAGGTGTCCATTCTGCCTGTTTTCCTGGTGGGAGGCAGCAGGTCCTTTATCAGGCAATAGCAGTTGGGGCCTCAATCCCACAGTTCAGTCACAGCCCTGTGTGCTCAGGATAAAACCTTCCACACAGTTCCTCAGTGCCATGGACATCCTGCTGATGAAGTAAGTAGTTCTTTGGGCTTTCTTGAGTCCTGCTTGAGCTCATATGTAAAAAAATTCAGGCTGCCTTGCAGAGGGGTGGAGCATGATGGCAGACGAGTAGCAGCCTCCCCAGGAATCTCTCTGTAAAGGTTTGATTTTCCAGCTGGGATCCAAACCCGGGACCCCAGCCAGCCCTGAACCCAAGCCCACTCTCTCTCCAGCACCTGAACCAGCCCAGACAGGGTTCCCAAGCAGCTTTTTGCTCCGCAGAGAAATGAAGATCCACCCCTCCCCCACCCCAAGCTCCCACCATCACCATTATCTCCTCACAGGCGCTTCCCGAGACCTTGCTGGCTGAGTACCTCTCCCTCCCGGGGCCCCATCTCTCCAGTGCCCGATCCTTGGGTGCACTTCTCTCCATGACCCCCCCACAGGCAGATGTGCTTCTAGGGCAAATTGACCTAGCTCAGTTTGGAAGCTCACTCTGGACTGCAGCTGTGGGTGAGATCAGGTCTCTGGCAGATACCTGGGAACTGCTGCCACTGCTGGGAGGGAAGAGGCCAGTTCAGGCAGGGACCACTGCGATGAGGGCACAGGTAACTTTGGCGGGCACCAGGGACCATGTGCCACTGGAGGGAGGACACAGCAAAGTGGGCTGAACAGCACTCCCCAGGGTGCCTGAGTCCCACTCCCCTACCTGGACATGGGCAGAAACCAGTGAAAAAAAAAATCACAGAAATCAAAGACTGAACTCCCCAACTCAGCACCCCTAGTCCCATTATGGAACAGGAAAGTGGCAAGGAAGTGGAGACAATAAATATACAACCCCAAAGAGAGAATAATATGACTCCTGACCACAACTGCAATGCAAACATGAAGCAGTCAATGACTGATATGGAAACTATGAAAAAAAGACATGAATGAGATGAAGCTCACCAACACAAACATAGACTCCAGACTGAATTTAATGGACAGAAATATGAATGAATTCAGAAACACATTAAGTGAATTGAAGGTGAACCAACTACGGGAGGGGCTAGACAATCAATTGCTTAAATTTGATGAGGACTTAAGAAAACTTAAAAATGATTTTCAGGAATCCCTAGCAAAAACAAAAATAGACTGGAAATTGGATCTCATTAAATAATTGGAGACTATAAACAAAATTATAGCAGAAACCAAAAATGAAATGGAGTTGTTAAAAACTTCCCTTGAATCAATCAGTCCCAGAGTTGACAATCTGGAGGACAGACTCTCAGACGTTAAGGACAAGACAGAAGGAATTAATAAGGATGTCATAGGTTTCAATAAATTCAAGAAATCAAGTGAGCAAAATTTGAGGGATCTATGGGATACCATAAAGAGGCCCAATATTAGAATCATGGGGATCCCAGAGGGAGAAGAAGCCTAGGCTAAGGGCATAGGAAATATTTTCAACAGAATTATTCAAGAAAACTTCCCCTATCTAACAAGAGAAAGCCCACTCAACATTAAAGGGGCCCAGAGGACTCCAAGCAGACAGGACATGAAGAGGAATTCTCCAAGACACATTTTAATTAATATGCCTAACATAGAAAGCAAAGAGAAAATACTCAAAGCTGCAAGAGAAAAGCAAACCATAACTTATAAAGGAAAAGCCATCAGACTTACCTCAGACTTCTCATTAGAAACCATGAAAGCCAGAAGGGCTTGGAATAATGCTTTTCAGGGCCTAAAGAAGTATGGCTTTCAACCTTGACTACTGTACCCAGCAAAGCTATCCCTCATGATAGATGGAGAAGTCAGAATGGCAATCATAAAGAAAACCAACAACGATCGTTGCTGGCGAGGATGTGGGGAAAAAGGAACCCTCATTCACTGCTGGTGGGATTGCAAACTTGTTCAACCGCTATGGAAAGCAGTGTGGAGACTCCTAGACAGAGTGGACATAGAACTACCAATAGACCCAGCTATCCCTCTACTAGGCATCTACCCACAAGTTGTCACATCTCGATGCAGAAACTTTTGTACAACTACATTTATAGCGGCTCAATTCATAATAGCCAAGAATTGGAATCAACCCAAATGCCCATCCATGGAGGAATGGACAACGAAACTGTGGTATATTTACACGATGGAATTCTACTCAGCTGAAAGGAAAAATGACACATCAAAATTTAGGAAAAAAAATGGTCTGACTTTGAGCAGATCTTACTAAGCGAACACTCAAAAGAACAGAGAATTGAATGCCGCATACTCTCCCTCATATGCAGTCCTTAACAGGATAACCATTTTCTTTATGCAGACTAGTAGAAAGAACTGAGAGGTTATGAATGAGGGATAAGGGAAGGGGGGAGGGGAATGGCTCAAACATGAGGCTAAACCAAATTAGGTTCAAAAACATAAAGTCCTCACGAGCATACTGTAACCTAAAGAGTAAGTAGTGGGCGTCAACTGGTAAGAGGGGCCATGAGTAGTAGGGGAGAATGTCTAAGTCTGTGAACAATTGAGCAGTCTGACAGCCCCAGGTTCTGGCCACTGGTTCCTTCCTTCACTGAGCTGTTGACCAAAGTGACCCATGAGGTTACAAAAACAAGACAGAATTCTGTCAAGGCTCTTGAATGCCCTCCCCAGGCCTGAGGCAAAACCCTGTTGCTGAAGAAACCACAGAATACCATAGTTCAGCATCGAGAGACCCTTTGAGGTCTGGAATGGTAACCAGCCCCCAGATGGCAGTTAGTGCAGTGCTGGAAGACACTACACAAGCTGCCAGGGGAAGCTGAACAACGACAGATGGAGTAAACAGACCACTGGCATGAAACACAGTCTGTGGCCATGAGTAGGCTGAGCACACCTCCTACTGGGAGAGAACAGCAAACTAAGAAAGGAGCACTTGTGCAATGGAGGAGCCTGGGCCTGGGGGAGACAATCAACACCTATTAAATTCGGCCAAATATTCCACTCAGTTAGGGGGAACCCTTGATTGGAACCGGGGATTCAGGGAGATATGCACCGGATCCCATACTCTTGGGCTCCCAAGAAATGATGCACTATGCGAGTGACTGCTGGGGAGGCTTTTAAAAATAGAAGCTAGGTAATCCAGATTGTTGTATATTTGTTAACCGATACTGGTCTCATTCTCT
>PVHP010008786.1:15122-31028 GCA_004024765.1 Zapus hudsonius
TACAGCGAGGGAGCTGTGGCCCATATAACCCTACCAACCGATTGCAGGCAGAAAGCTGAGATCCTGGCATGAGATGAGCCACCACAGTCATACGGGGGAGGATCCATATGGAACCCCACAGAGAATGATTGGATGAACAAGGGACCCACAGCCATAGCCATTCAATCAACAAAGGATAAGCCAGTGAGACAGAAACCAATGAATCTCGACACAAAAACCCCTAAGCTCACAACACAAAAGCAGCCTCAATACTCACCCACCATGACTCAGGGAACTGAGCAGAAGAGGGGGCAGAAAGATTGTGAGAGCCGTGGTGGGGGAGACTATCCAGAGGCATGGCATCCCCCAGTAACAACACACTTGGGCCAGGAGAACCAGGCTGAGTACTAGGCTATCCATGGTCCCCTGCCGCAAGGACTGATCCAGACGACCCATGGAAGAGGATATCCAGCTGATTGGGCATGGGGAGGGGGACATTGGGGAATTGGGGATAACAACTCACTGTTTGCCCACTAAATAATGTAACTCATTATGGACAATAAATATATATTTTAAAAAATCAATTATATATGTATGCATGTTTTGGTCAGTGTGTGTGTGGTATGCATGCATTGTGTATATGTGTTTGTATGTGCATGTGTGTGTACATGTATGTGTATGCATGTATGTTTAGATGCCAGAAGACAGCCTCACACATCATTCCTCAGGTACACTGTCCAACTCTGGTTGAGACAGGATGGCTCACTGGCCATCACCAATTAGGCTAGATGGATGGCTAGTGAGTTTCAGAGGTCTACTTTACACCACCTTCCAGAACTAGCCTTAGAGGTGTGCATGCATCACCATGCCTGGCATTTTACATTGGTTCTGGAGATCAAACTCTGGTCTGCTTGCAAGGCAGACACTTTAGAGACCCAGCCATCTCCCCAACCCTATGTACTGTTTCTCAAAATTATATGTATATTTTAATAAAATTGTTTGAGCAGTAAATGACTGTAGAGTGTCCGCAGTCAATTTTCATATAAAACATTTGGATAATATTTTGTATAATTGTATATTGTCTTAATGATTTAATCCTCTGATAGTTTACTGTACCTATGGATTTTACCTTGTGTCATTCAGAATCAATGTTTCTGGCCATCATTTCCATCAAGTTCAATTTTGTAGTATAATTTAATGGAAAAGTTTGTAAAAGTTTACATGTATTCATAGACTGTGCTTAATTTTAGCATTTACCATTTTTTCTCTATATAGCAGTAAAACATGCAATAATGCTACCAGTAGTGATTTTAAGTCGAATGAAATTAATTTTGTGAGTGTTCTTTGACATCTAGAAAACATTATCTGTAATACTTCTATTATGATGGTATTTCTTCATTAACCAGATCTGGGTAACTTTGTTGTCAATACAGTATATCATATGCTTCAAGTCACATATGAAAAATAAAACAAGGGACCCAATAACATTGAAAGTCGAAACACGAAACATCCAGGGATAAATGAATAGAAGAAACCAGTGCAAAAATTGTATGCTAAACTTTCCTTTAGAAGCTTGTTGGAGAGAAACTAAGGAAGATCTGGTAAAAGGAGATTTAAACTATCTACTATCCCTCCGATGAGCTATAAAACTTGTGCTTCACATCTGTAATCCCACACTTGATCACTTTGCATGTTTTTCTTTTCCATTGGGTTTCTTTATGAACCCCAAGCTCACAAATATAGAGGAGCTAACCAGTGAGTCCCAGGGATTCCCTGTCTTTGCCTCTCTGGTGACGAGATTCCAGGTGTGTGCCACCACAAGTAGTGTGCAGCCTGCATGCATTAATTTATGTTAATTAAAACTAGCTAAAGCAAACTTTACCATCAAAAAGAGCAAGGGTATTGTGTATGTTCAGCCAGCTTCATACTTCATGCTGTGATTTATCCTTCAGAAAAATATTTGTAAACATGCAAAAGTGATATAGCACTTGACAAATGGAAATGCATTCAAAGCACATAGGAGCACTCATTTGTTAAATGCCTTCTTGGTGACATTCACCTGCCACTTCTCCACAGTGCCCACCCAGTGCCTGTGTGCACCTGGGGTGGGCAGACAAGCTGCTCCTGGAATTAAGCATTCTTTTCCTTCTGTATGCCCTCTGCATGCCTACTGAACTTTCAGGCCTCTCCTCTGCCTAAATCAATATCCCATCCTTTACAAATAAACTCCTTCTTGCTGTTCCCACTTTCGGCTCTCCTAGCACTTTCTTCGTAGTGACAAGTGACAAATTTAGATGACTCACTGGTGCCTCCCACCTTCACCCACTGGAAAGATCTGGATCCCTGAGTAAAGCTGGGCACAGCAAGGAGGGGACAGGAGGTGTCACTGGGCTTTCCTTCAGTGCTGCTGTTACACATGTAGTGGAACATGAGGCTATGGCTCTGGTGTTGCCCCCTCCTACTGACCATCAGAGGACCATTGAGAAGCACCTGCCGGCCCTGGGGTCTTGCTTGTCTACCAAGGATCAAGGCAGGTAGGTGGTGGGTAAGAAAAGAAGAAAGGAAACATGAATACAGGCTTTTCAAAAATTAATTAATTTAGTTAGTTAAAATTAATTAATCAGTTCTTTGGTGGTACTGAGATTGAACCCAGGGTCTTGTGTATGCTAGGCAATATTTTACCACTTGGTTACACCCCCAGCTCTCAAAAGTCCTTTCAGAAAAGTAATGATTATGAACACACACACACACACACACACACACACACACACACACACACACACCACACCACACGGGCCACTATACTTAAGTGCAAAAATAAACACTCTCATTTCACTTTCACTTTTTATATTCAGATTTACCTCATAATTTGATTACTTTTATAGACTCTTGTTAATTTTTGTCGCTAGTTGGAGAGGCTGGCTGCTAGAGTCTGAGAAATGCTTTAGTGATTTTCTAGCCCCTCCCCTGAGGCTGTCTCAAGGTTCTCTGGGGGAAGCTGCTCTCCAGGGCCAGTGCAGCCCATGTGTGCACTCTAAGGGTAGCTTCAGTCAAAGGCTGTGGCCCTTCTGCTCCATGGCAATCAAGTTCCCAGGGGAGTTCAGAGTCTTTTTTCTTTTTCTGTACATATACACGTGTATAGAATTTGTGTGTGTGTGTGTGTGCGTGTGTATGTGTGTGTATGTGTGACAAGCATTGGTGTGTGCAGATGCCTGCACCCAGTATACATGTACAGAAGCCAGAGAAGAATGTCAGTTGTCTCTTCTCCATCACTCATATGTGTGTTGTCTTAAGATGGAATCTCTCACTAATTCTAGAGCTTTCAGTTTCTGCAAGTCCCAGAAATTCTCCAGTCTCAGCTCCCCACAGTGCTGAGGTACAGATGTGCATGGGTATGCCCAGATGTTTATATGGCTTTTAATAAATCTAACTCAGGTGATCTTTGGCACTCTTAGGCCCTCGTGCTTGGGCAGGAAGTCCTCTTACCTACGGAACTCTCTCTTTATGTGCAGCCTATAAGATCAGACTCTGCTGAGACTCTGCTGAGGAGAGGAGCTTGGCATTCTTCCCTTTCTGGCTTAGTGCACAATGATGTTGATTTCCAGCTGTATTAGTCAGGGTTCTCTAGAGGAACAGAACCAACAGAATGAACTGTAGTAAAAAAAAAAAGGGGGGGTTATTGGATTAGCCCAGGGCAGTCACATAATAGTCTGGAAGCCCAAGAGTCAAGAAACCGATAGCCACTCAGTCCACGTGGCTGGATGCCTCAACAGTCCCAATCCAGCACTGAATGCCTAAAGGCTTCCTGGGGAGCCGCTGGTCTTCAGTCCAGGCTGGAAGGCTGAGGAAGCTTCATTCTAATGCCGACAAAGAGATGCACAACAAGTACCAGCAGTCAGACAGGCTGGGAGGTATGGGAGAGATTCCTTTCCCCTTTATATAGACTTAGGGTAGGTTCATGCAACCCTATCCTAGACTTGTTGGCTTCCTGAGTCTGGAATTTCCTTCCTGCACTGTGGTTCCCTCCTTGGGTCATCGGCGGAGGGAAAACGGAGAGAAGCGACGGGAACTGGCTGTAGCTTTCCGCTGTCTCAGGGCTGGGGCCCACAGAGCTGGGGGGAAGGTGCAGGGGGATCCTGTGGGACACAGAGGTGAGCAGATGCGTATTGTATATCCACGTGGTTCTTTATTCAATTGGGGGACTTGCACTTTATAGGGAAAAAAGGGGGTTGGGGCATGGGAAATGGGGAAGGGACAAGGTGATTGGTTGATGGGGTGGGGAGTTGGCAGCCTGCACAGGGATAGGTGGGTGGGACAGGTGTGTGGGGACAACCTGGGAACACCTCATTTGGGGGCTAAGAGTGGCGGGAAATATGTGATGCTAGCCACAGTCTGGCCAGTGGGGATGGGTACAAGGAAGTTTTGCTGAAACTCAATGTCAGTCCTGCTGAGATGGGGAATGCTGGTTTCGGTGGCCAGCCCATGGGGGTGGGAGTTAGGGTGGGTGGAGCTGGGAAACGCCTACTGAGTTACCGGGGTTTCACCTCACACACTGTTAACCCTTAGCTCTCCGTGCCCTCAGTAGCAGAGCCAATAATTAGTGCCCAACACTGCACTACCGTCCAAGGAAGGAATATTCATTTCTAGATCCCCTAAACTTCCTTACATCCTATTCCCTACTGAGAGGCTGCCTTCCTGTTGGCATCCTCAGCCACCCACCCAAGATCACTAAAAAGGTCAAGTTGAAAACAAAACTTAACCATCACACCAGCTCTGCCTCCACCCTGCTTACTTGCAACAAGGATACCTTTGACATCCAGGCCTGGGAAGTCCTACATGATCCTCTGCAGCTCCAGTTCCAGGGTGACCTCCAACATCCAGATCACAGGGGAAGGTGATAAGTACCAACCCTTTAGCATCCCTGATCACAGGGGGAGGTTATGAGTACTGATCTTCAGAATCCCTTTACTGGGAGAGACATGCTGTATGGATATCAGCTCAAGGTGAGCCTCCAACATCCTGATCATAAAGATGACATATATTGATGTCAACTCCGTGTGGGCCTTCAACATCCCTCATCACAGGCAGAGATGGCATGCTGCTACTGATAAATCACCTGTGACTACAAGACCTGGCAGCTCAGCTCTCTGCAGCTCAGATGAGATCTAGGTAGGGAAAATCCACCTAGTCCATTTCAGGGTTCACCTTTCCATTACTATGGAGCCAAGACTTCCTGAACCCAGAACTATAGGCAGGGTCTGATCTTTCGTCTTTGGCGTGTACACAGTCCAAGAATCCTACATCAAAATAGCCATACTTTATTAATGCTATCCAGCACCTACCTGTAGTGGTAGTACCTTCTCAGCAAGGACTTGGTTTGTTTGTATGAGTGTGTGCACATGTGTGTAGTTGAGTGTAAGTGAACATGTACATGTGTGTGTGTGTACACTGAGGCCAGAGGTTGATGCCAGGTGTCTTCCTCAAGTATTCTTCTCCTTATTGATGAGTTCATTGAGCCCAGAGCTCACTACTTTGGCTCGGCTAGCTAAGTAGCAGGCCCCAGGAATCCTCCTGCCTCCACCTCCTCACCACTGGGATTACAGGCATACACTGCCATTGCCTAGCTTTTACCTGAGTTCTGAACTCAGGTCCTCATACCTGCATGACAAACACTTTATTCACTCTGTTTCCTTCTCCCCACAAGCTGATATCTGTTGGGATGAGGCTTCCTGTCAGCTGGTGCATCATGTCCTACTTCTTTCCTGGCTTTGCCACATGTCCTATAAGCAACTGGTACATATCAGGTCTCTGAAGCATGGCACTAGAGAAAGACAGTTACTCTTTTTTTTTTTTTTTGACAATCCTTCCTTATACCTGAGTCTTGTCTGCCAGGATAAATGCCTCTCCCATGTTTGGGGCAAATAGAATACCTTAGTATCTTCCCTTCACCATAGAGGACTTGCTTATGTAGAAGGAGAAAGAGAAGAAAGCAATACAGATTATGATATGGGAAAATCTTGGCACAGTTATATTTGGTTTTTACCATTGAATTTCCCGCCCCTCCCCCCTGAGTTTGTGTCCTCTAATGCAAAAGAATTATACACAGGGACAGAAATAACTCTTATTACACATTTATTCTAATTTATGAAATTAGGAAAAGGGGAATTGGCTGGGGAAGCCTCTCAGCCACCACGTGGAAAGTTACAGAATTCTCCAGCCACCAGTGTGGGAAAAACACGTGTCAGAGAGTTTAACAGAACTTATATTGTTTAGCTAAATAAGCAGCCAAAGAAAAGATAATAGAGAGCTCCCATCATGAGAAGGAGAGGTTCATGAGGGAAAAGGTCTGGAGCCTGGCCCCACCCCTTCTTAAGGCATGGATCAGAAATCCTTCTGCTAGCTTGCCATGTCGGGAAGAGGCCCGCTTCCCCTAGGGAAGTTAATTTAAGTTCTCCCTAGGTGAGTCAGAGAGACAGCTGATTGCTTCATATTTGACCAATCAGCCCCTAGGTTGTAGCTCTAGCTAGACACCTCCCACTCAAGAGGAGGTGTGGTCCCTGCAGATGCCTTACTGTCTCAAAATGACACAGGTTAGGGTTCAGAACTTAAGGGACCCCAAACTGCAGGAGCAGCAGCAGAATCTATGAACTTGGGGGGGGGGGGGTCAGACCAGAAAGTCATTTCCCATTTTTTTTTTTAACTATAAAAGGAAATCCATTCTGTTTCCCACTGGAGACCGATTCATATGCTTCCCCTGTGGCTCTGTGACTGCTTTCTTGGACCTCTTTACATTTGTACTCAGCTCCTCACACTCACTCCATGTGTGCAGGGCCTCTCAGGTTAGGCCTCCTTCCGTAATGGTTCTGGACCAGGGCCAGTATTGGCAAGTTCTTCCCATTATGTGTATCACAAAGTGTATTATAGTTCAGCCCCATCATCCCCATTCTAGTTATTTCTGTAAGTACTGTGCACTCCCTTCAGCCAGGTGGCTAACTTCCCTCTTGCAAACACCCCCTGCTCTTTGAAGAGCACTCCAGCAGAAATGTTAATTGACTTTCTGTGTGTGTGGCTGTGATGGTGATTTCTTTGATCCCAGGTAACCCTCAAGTTCCCTATCAGATTCCATGGGCTGTGTGAGATGTTCCTTCCAGTCAAGAATATGTAGGGAGAAAACAGAAAAAAAAAATCCATAAACCACATTAATAGGAACAGAAAAGTATCACATGATGATTCTGCCAGTTCTCACCCATGAACACATCCTCTCTTGAGCTGGTCCCCTTTGTCCCCAGACTTGTTAGTCATACTGTTACTTAGTGAGTATATCCTTGGGGGGGGGGGAGTTGTAGAAAAAATAAGTTACCATCTGTAGTATAATTTCATTTCATGCAAGACAATATTTATTTAATTCCTGGCATGTACTAGGTCCTAAACTAATCCTTAGGTAGCTATTAATCTACCCAAAAAATAAGGGGGCATAAGAGAAATGCACAGAAGTCTAAAGAGTTCTCACTACTGAGGATTGAGGAAAGAAAATTGGTGTGTGAAGAGTGTCTAATTTTCAGGTAAAACAAACCCAAGAACCTTTAGTAAATGGACTGCCTGGAGAAACTGTGCCAGGTCCCTTCGCACTACCTTTCAGATTTTGTTCTTCCTTCCTTCTATTTGCAGTGGGATTCAGGGAAGATGTGATATTGACAAGGTTTTCACAAGCAGCAGCAAAAGGAAAGCTCATCCATTACACTACAGAGAATCATTTTGGACAAATCCCATCAGAAGTACTCTACAGAACTGTGCAGATGAAAGCTATTGAAGGCATGCTGGGTATTTTCCTCTAAACTTTATATCATAAAACACTTCTTTAATTTGCAAAAACCTAATTCAGAAAATGGTAGGTATTAGGATGTTCATACCTTTTGAAACTCCTGTTAGGAATGATTCAATCTGCCCCACTGTGTTTCTGCAGCCCAGCCTGGGTCCTGGAATGTTCCAGATTCTGAGTGAAAATCAGTGCATTTACCTCTGCCTTTTTCTACCACAGCAACTGAACCAGCTGCCAGGGAGATGCTCAGTAGAATCTGGCCAATGGAGTCTACTGTAAAGCTAAAAGAGCCATGAGACCCTGACACAGGTGCTTGATACACAGCTGCTTTGGATTCTACTGTCAAATCAGGTGCCTGAGAGCAGTGCTTAGGTGATTTGGAAGCAATCAGGGTTGTGGTGTGCTAACAGAACATCCCAGAGTTAGTTCCTTCATTCCAGAACACTGAGTATGCATCTACCTTTATGTGGGTACTGGGGAATTGAACCTTAGCTATCATGGTTTACAGTCATGCGACTTCAACCACTGAGCCATTTCTGCAGCCCCCAGGTTCCATTTCTTCCAACATAGTCTTTGTGATCCTTCCATATGCTCATGGTGACTCCTCTTTGGTTACCAACCAGACCCATGCAGAGGGGTCATTACAGTTTCACTTTAAAGGAAGCTCAGTCTGGAAGGTCCAACCTGTAGAAGGATCCTAAGAGAAGGAACCCTGTGAAAGCTGCTCTGTCTTGGTACAAGAAGCAAACAAACAACCTTTTCTTGTAAATAGAGGCCTCTTTGTTCAGGTGAGAGAAACAAAAGTAAAAGTACTGTTCTGAGCGTTCCCTATGGTGTGTGCTCCCAGCACAGAGAGAAGGTTGTCAGTTGAGTGGGCAGAATCCACCAGGCCCTCTTAGCTTTAGGGGTCCCTTTACAGAACTGAGACTTCCTTTTTGGTTAAACACACACACACACACACACACACACACACACACACACACACACACAATTCCTTCTAGCTCTTGGAGACTTGCCAATTCCTGGTTGATACCATACATTTTAAATTAACCTTTGAGATACCAAACATCTCACAATTTATACAATGGTTGTATTTTAACCTCCTGAAAATAGTGGTCATCTTGCATTGTTGTTCCTGATTCGATGATTAATTCAACAGTGTAAATGCCAGTGACTTTCAACCAAGGAATTTTCTCCTGTCCATAATATGTCTCTAAAGAGAAGCTGCTGATGGGTTATATTGTTTTCAAGGGGTTCTGTGTGGAGATGAAGGTATCCCTTTTCTCCATGGTCCTTGCGTAGATGAACTATCAGGCTGGAACTGCTTTATTTACCAGCTATGTGACTGTAGGACACTTCCTCATTCCTTCTTCATCTGGGGATAGAGAATGATGTTCACCTCACAGATGCTTGGCACAGGCTCTTTTCTGGCTCCTCCTTGCTGAGGTCACAGTCTGCTCAGCCGTGACACTGTCCAATGTGCCGCTTACTCTAAGGCATCAGTGAGCCTGAGATTGTAGCCCAGGAGACCAGACATCAGTGGAGATGCAGGCAGGTCTTCCAGGAAGAGTACATATGCTCGCAGGCTCACAAGGTGATGGAGAGATGATGTGGAAGTCTGTAGGGAGAAGTGATTTTGCCTTCCTTCTAGAAAAAGGAGCTAGTAGTGAAAGGCAACCATGAGAGGCAGCCATGATGAAGAGATTAGAATCCTAAAGACTTTTTTAGTATATAAAAAATAGCTCTCTGCTTTTATTTACTCATGACTTGGGTTAATTCTGCATGATCATATTGTAATAAGAAGCAAAGTCATTTACAAGAAACTTTGAGCCATGAAGTGCCAGTCATGTCTTACTTGAGGCCACCAGGATTGGGTCTGGGGTTTTGTGAATTGAGATAACTCAGCATTCCAGGGTGGAGAACAGGGTGGCCCCCAATAGCATCACATGCTCTGGGATCTCAGTGGCCCAGAACTGCCTCCACAGATTCCATTTGCTCACCAAGGAAGAGGATTACAGAATCAGAAGAGGCAAGACCCCACCCTGTCAAGTAAGTGAGTTATGTGGTCTCCAAGATGGCCATCTTCGATCTTTGGGAAACTGCTAGCCTGGGCATCCCCACACATCATTCAGCCTCTTGACTATGGTGATTTGCTGTATTTGGATATAAATCTAAGGTACAGAGGTCCCCCATTTATGAGGTGGAGGTAAGATGCTAACACAAATATGAATCTACTTGAAGACATTTCTTTATTCATTATTAAGGCACATTTTGGTTTCCACTTTGTGATTTTTTTAGAAGATTCTCCTGCACCCAAGATTACTCCTTTTTTGTATATGTGAGGTAAAGGCAGGAAGTGAGTGGGGGAGATGGGTCAGCTGTGGGCAGTGAGAGGTCTTTCTGCACCTGCTGCTCGGCCACCTTCTTTCACTCTCAACTACTTGTTTCAGAGAATGGGCATGACAATGATTGTCAGGCCGCAGCACAGCAAGTGGTAGTGTGCAAGGTGTGTAGTTGGGTTTCATAACTAAGTGCCTATGTGATGTTGTGCACTGAGGGTGGATTGATGAGTGTGTGTGAGAACAGATGTGTGTATGTGAATGTGTGTGGGTGTGAATATTTTGTTTCCATGAGGGTACATATATGTGAGTGCCTAAGAATGAGTGTATGTGCATGACTTTAAGTGTGAATTTCAGGCTCATGCATGTGTGCTATACATAGGTACACATATGGTAGTTGTATATGTGAGTGTGTAAGTGCGGGCATTTGTCACACATGCATCCATTGCTTTGTAATATGGGATGTCTTAAAACTCACTTGTTAATATAGCTGAAAAAAACTAGTAGATGCATCTTAAAAATCTTAAAAGAATTGAGATTTGTTCCCAAAACAAAATTAATGTTAGATTTAATGGTGGAACAGATATGGCAAGGAAATGAGCAGAAACCCAAAAATTCTGCCCAGAGCATCCCCTCCTCACTGCCTCTGTGTCTTCCTGACTAGGCACTCCTTAAGTCTTGGCTTAAGAAGGCTTTCTTGGGCTCTTCTTTCATGGCAACATGACCACCTGACTTCATCATCCCCACCAGGAAGGATGTCCCTTCTCAGGCAGAACACACTGAGCAGCTCCTTGCCCTCAGCACCTTGCCAAAGGCAAACCTTCTGATGACCCCTGAGTTCTCCCCAACATCTCTAATTGTCACTATGTAACCCCAGAATTCTCACTGCTCCTGATTTGAATAGCAAGAGATGTCAGCCATGACAAAGTCACCATAGAGCATTCTTCCAGTGGAGGTGAGAGTCTCCTGGACAGTGAGTGTCAAGGAATCCTATTGTGGCCTGTGGCCTGTAGTGATATCAGAGTCTGGAGGCAGGTCCTGGGCTGTGGTGATGCTGCCTTATCACAGGCTGAGCACAACCAAGCAATGTTGTTCTGTGTCCCGGAGACCCTGACACAGGACCTCAGAACAAAGAGACTAGAGAAGACAGGGGCAGGGCTTGCTCCCCTAAGCCTGGGAAAGAATAGAGACAAAGGGACCAGTGGGTCCAAAAGTAAGGTCTGAACCTTCAGGAATTTTATGTCCTCAGGAAACACTACCACACCAATCATCTCTGAGGAGAGATGTCTCTCTTGTATTGTGGATTCATGTGGTGGTCTTAGGCAACACTTAGTTCAAAGAAGCAGCACCTTCAATTATCAGGAAAACAGTGACGAACCAACCAACTTTTAAAATATACCAAGAATTATAACTGAATCAAAGCTCCAGTGACGTAGGGTTAGCATGTGGTACTTATAAGGACTGTATGTGAATCAAGATGCAAACGGGCTTGGCTCTTTATAGCAGATGCCACTTTTGTTTGTTTTTGCTTAAGATCATAGATTTTTAGCATGAAATATCTTTCAATGGCCCCAGACCTCAAAGGAATGTTCTAATGAGGAATCTGTGCTGGTGCCTAAGTGGATAAAGATGAGAATCCAGAATTGTTGATTCGTACCCTGACCTGTTTATGTATGTATACCCACCCATAAAAACATGCTTTGATCCCTGGAGCCAAGTGAAAGTTTGCTGAGTCCAGTCATGAAGGCACTCTTCCCTGAAAAAACAAGGGCAATCACATGCACATAAGCCAGAGAAATCATGAGTGTTTCACAGACTCCCTCCAAATTTATAAGAAGAAACCTCTCCCAGACAGGTAACATCTGAGTCACAGAAATGATCACATCTTAAGAATGTCCATTGTGCTGAGTACCATGGTGGTAATAGAGTACTGATCTCTCTACCATCATACCTAGTACCGTTGTTGTAAAACAGTGCTGAGCTATCTACCACCATGCCAAGTGCCATTGTGGTAACACAATGCCGAGCTCTCTACCATCATGCCAAGTACCATTGTGGTAACACAGTGCTGAGCTCTTTATTCTGTTTGTCCCAATAACTATACACTGAATATCAAAAGATGTACCTAAAGTTCTGCATGTGCCCATTTCCCTAGATGTAATGCACTGCTTCTGGTTACTGAAACCATGACATCTTGCTAAAGCAAATTTGATACAATAAAATTCAGATAAAACAAATTCCCCTTACAGGGAAAAGTAGCTTCCTAGTGTGAATCCCATGTAATTATAGAGAGCAGGGTGTTTTCATGTAAAGTTTCTCACTGAGTAGTTTAATGCTTAACAGAACCATACATGTCAGGCCACACACTGTGAGGTATGTGGGGGAATTCCATCTTTGTCTTTTGGATGAGAAGCTGGTTTTAAGAGCCTCAGAAGGAACAACACAGGCTGCACCATTCAAAACAGATTTTATTCCCAATCCTCTCAGAGTTCAGTTTCACAACTGTAGAATCAAATCGCCACAATTTCTTTCCAAGCCTAAAGGTCAGACATCAGCTGATGACAGGTGACTTTAGTTCAAAATAGGCATCTCCAATCTGGAAGCCTTCCAAGAATGAGGTTTGCTCTGAATTTAAAGAGTGGGGACAAACCTCTCTAAGTTAATTCTATATTTTTATTGCAAGGTATCTATAGGATAGTGATGTACAAAGAAATTCATTTTACATGTTACAAGTGAGCAGGATGACTCTCAGTGTCTCAAAAGAGTAGATGGCAATAGATTCCATTTTCTTGAAAATCATTAAATCATACAGACTTCTCAAACAATATTTGGTGCCTGCCGATTGCATTTGGAAATATGAACAAGGGTGACCTCAAATTAATATCTTTAACCTATTTTAGTTTCAAACTGGCAAAACATCCTCTTTGTAGCCACCTTTCTTTCCACCCACATACACAGCTCAGGGGGTATGCTCCATAGAGTTCATCAGGGAATCTATCTATCTCCTATTATCTATACATCTACCTATCATCTATCTATCTGTCTTGTCTATCTGTCATCTACCTACCTACTTACTTATATAGAGAGAGGGAGGAAGGAAAGGAAGGAAGAGAGACATTTGGGTTCTAGAACTATGTAGCATGAACTCTGACAGACTCAGGAACAAAGTTGTCTTGAAATGACACGGCCCTGTGAAGTGTAGTATGAAACATTGCTTCTCTTGAGACTGAGGAGTTGTGCATCTTCAAGCTGGAGGCTGCAGAGAAGGGGTGAGGTAGTTAAAGGGCCAAGTACTATAGAACCCATAATGTACACTCAAGTCTGTACTGGAAGCCTAAGGCCAGGAGTGTCAAGGAAGGGAGAGTCATGTCCTAGCTCTCATGGTCAGGCATACCTCTTCTTCACCTTTCTGCTCTCCTTGGACCCTCAGTAGATTGGGTCATGCTGTGGAGTAGAGTTGTATTAGCCACCTTCTTGTTGCTGGGACAAAATACCCAACAAAAGGCAGCTCAAGAAATGGAGGAAGGGCTTATTTCAGTTTATGGTTCCAGGGGTGGCCTCTACAGCTAGGATAAGTCTCTCCTTAATAAACTTCATCAAGATGATCTCTCTGGCATGCCCAGAGGCTATTTTCCTAGGTGATTTTATGTCCTGTCCAGTTGAAAACCAATATAAACCTTCACAGGAATAAAATGCCAAGATGTCTAGAGACATCTTCACAAACAAAATGAGAATTAATATTTCCCCAGGGATCTTTGACACAGTGGAGCTGACAAGAGAGTTAACAGTCCTTGAGGTGCTAAACCTTCTGGAGGATGCTCCTGCTGATCTCAGTGGACTGGTATTGTTATGAGTGACTAGAGGCACCACAGGGTTAACCTCTGGGTCCTCCACCTTGCCACCTGTCTCTTATCACAGAGGCTGGTCAGAGATGAGCAGGGTAGAGAAAAGACTTGGCATCTTCTATATGTTATTGTCCATCCCAGAGGAGAGAGAATGGAATCCAAGCTTCCCAGAGGAGAACAAGGTGCCCCTCTCCACATGCATGCACCTCCAGAACTCAGCAGCGGAGTTCACTTCCCCCAAAGGGAGAGAATTTCCTATATTGCCCTGAACTGTTCTCACCTGTCTGAAGCCTCAGGAGCAACCCATAATCCTCATGGGAGTTTTGCCAAAGTCTTTGCCCATTTCCAGCAACAACATTTGTGGAGATGAGGAGAAACTAGAGATGAGGATGTTTGGAGTCACCATGTGCCCCTTGCAGAAACCTCAGTTTAAGAATACTCAATGGGATCTTTTCCTGAGCCTTCCATGAAGATTGGTTATATTTATTTACCTAGCTCCCTAAGGTAAGATGGGAGATGGGTTCAATGGTCCTCTCACAGACAGTGACCGGAAGAGCTGCACCCATCCTCAGACACATGACAGAGAAAAGAGAGATGTCCCCACCCTGGTTTGCAAAGCATTCTCATGAGCAGCATAGTGAAGGCTGAATCACACCAGTGTCCCTAATGTCTCCCAAAACAACCACAGGCAAAAGAATGAGGGTGGGTGCTGGAGTTAAGAATGAGGGTGGGTGCTTAGCAGTTAAGGCACTTGCCTGCAAAACCTAAGGACCTGAGTTTGATTCTCCAGTGCCCATGTAAAGCCAGATGCACAAAGTGGCCCATGCATCTGGAGTTTGTTGCACACCCATTTCTTCGGGCTCTTTTCTCTCTATCTCGCTCTGCTTATAAATAAATAAATAAATAAATAAATAAATAAATAAATAAATAAATAATTTTCTTTAAGAATGAGGGTGGCATGCTCAGCTCAGCATTTGTCAACCAGGGAGTGGTCTTCCTTCACTTTTAAGAAACAAACTGCTTTTTAAGTCAATGAACTAAAGGAGATAAATAATGGCTGGCAGTGACCTTGTAGCACTGATATGATGATCCAGGAGACCAGAGGTCTTCAACATATTGCAGACTGTTGAGGGCAGACCAGTGCCACCTCAACAAATCCTCCAATCCTGCTCATTCCTGGCTTCATTTATTTGCTTGGTCCAAAACAAGTTTGCCATCTCTGCCTTGGCTATTTTCTTATGTCTATGAACTAAATTATTTAAATCAAAGAATTAAAATGAATGAGAGATGTGACTTCTTCATTATATGACCAGTTGTCACCTATTGAAAGTGCACTCCGAATGTTAGAGGCCCTCAGAAGTGTCTTTCCACTTCTTTCTCATCTTCAGAGCAGCAGGTTTGCTCACTTGTTAGGTGTAGGTGTAAACACACTGAATCCTCAAAGCAACCCAAGCAGGCAGATGTTGCTAAGGTCAAACAACTGACCCATGGCCATACAACCTGGAAGTGTCAAAGCAGGGACAGATGTGGACCAGGGCAGTATGTCTCCAGAAACTATGCTTCTCTCCACTAATCATACCTCTCACCACATTTCAGGTCATCTGTGCACACACTGAACTCATAAAGAAGCCCAGAATTGTTGAGTCAATTTAGAATTGTAACTAGGTGACACATTTATTATGACTCACACCTGGGACTTCTAACAGTGCTCATCTATCCAGGTGGCCTTCAGATGTCCCTGGTCAGCTAGTCAAGGACAAGGTTTGTTACAAAAACCACTGTCATGTTGTGATTGATGGTGCATTTCCTTTGTATCTTCACCAGTGGGGACAGCATAGAAACTCGACAATGCACACTGCATTGAGATGACCTCACTCATGAGACAAACGTTCTCCCCACCTCCAATCACAAAGAGGGTAAGGAT
>PVHP010008786.1:31128-52413 GCA_004024765.1 Zapus hudsonius
ATCCAGGTGTCCCCCACAAACAATTGAATGTGTTCTGATAGATCGATCCTCAGCTGATGGCAGTTTGGGTTTTACAACCTCGATGAAGCTGTGTTGTTGGGGGCGAGCTTATGGGGTTATAAGCCAGCTTCCCCTTGCCAGTGTTTGGCACACCTTCCTGCCGCTGTTTGCAGTGCTGTGGCAGAGGTGATGTCCACCCGTCTGCTCATGCCATCGTCTTCCCTGCCAGGATGGAGTCTCCCCTCGAGTCCGTAAGCCAAATAAACCCATTCCTCCACAAGCCGCTTTTGCTTGGGTTCTCTCTGTGCAGCAACAAGAAAGCTGACCGCAACAGATGGTGAACCCCATTCCTCCAGATAGTACCCAGAATGTTCACAAACCTAACAAAAGGGAGTGTTGGTTGGGGTTCATATGCTCATAGTACCAACTCTTTCTTCAACTTGCTTCGAGGCTCCCTCTGGCTCCATGTATTCCTTTGAACAGTGAACCTTGAAGCCTGTCACCAAAAAGGCAGCTTCATCACATTAGTCTTAGATAATCTGGTTGGATTATAGATGTGAAACATTACAAGTACATATTTTCTAATGAAATGACTCCACCTTGTCACCACTGGACCATTTAAAAGTACATAGTAAATTGAAAAAAAATGGTAAAATCATATATACATTTTAATAAAAGCTGGGTTTAATGGTGCATTGATTGATTGAAGAGGATAACACACCAAGCCATCAAGTGGAACCATTGATCTGATACCAATAAATACTTGGTATGAGGAACCAAAGATCAACACCAGCTCTAAACTTGGTGCATTGTACTTATAAAGGCAGTTTATTCTGTGCATAGAAACACAGGCTACATGTCATGAGGGTTAAACTGATAACTCTTAGCTTTTAGATGTGAAGCACACACATTTTTGTATTTTTGAACTTTTAATCTTAAATCAGAATAAGCATCTATTGTGATGGTCTCTGCTACAATTTAATTTCGGCATTTCTTTACCCCAATTACCCCAGGGCTCGCTTTGAAATAACAATCTGTTTGCAAACCTTTTATAGAATTTCTTGTGTGGTAAGAAGGAAGAAAGAAAAAAGACTAAGCAAATTCAAAAGGCTGATAATAATAAGTCCACAAAATGCAGGGTTTCATTAATTTCAGTGGTTTCCTTAGGAAATACTGGTTTACATCTTGAATAATTGAAAGTTTGCTGCATGCATAATATATGCATGCATGACAATGAAGACTGGAGGACTATTTTAATAAGCCACATTCCTCAGCCCTTAAAGGACATGACAGATCCTGGGGTCCCCAAAGCAAAATTTTCTTCTCATTGTTCTAAACCACTCTATATGAATTGTCTTCAACTTTATAAAGCATGAGGAAAAACTTCTTTCATGGTTCCTTTTTCTTTGTCTTGGACTCAGTGGTCTTTTTAAAAATTATTTATTTATTATTCCTACTTGTAGTTAGGAGGATGATGGACTACGGGCCTATAGTCTCCAACTCTTGAGGCAGCCCTGCTCCAGGACCCCTTTAATGTTCCTAAGGCAGAAATCAGGTGTGATGGTTAAGTTTATCTATCAACTTGACCTATGTAATAATCCACAGTTATCTTCCGTGGGTCTCTGAGCTTGCCTGCAGAAAGGATTGACTAAATCCTTTTGGGATTTTGGAGAAGGGAGGAGGTCCCTTCTCCAGGGTGAGCCCTTCCCCCAGTAGGTGGGCCTTCCAAAGGGACTAAACATAAGGAAGCTTGAGGGGAAGGGAAGTTCTTCCTTCCTCCCTGGCTCCTGGTGCTTGTTTGTGACTTGCACTCACATCCTGTTCTCCTACCCTTCTTGGACATTGGAACACAGTTTCCTTGGCCTAAAATCGTGGACTGAAGAGCAGCCGCTCCCCAGGGAGCCATCAGGCCTTCTGGGCTGAGACCTCTAGCCATGTGGACTGAACAGCTACTGGCTTCTTCAGCTGTGGGCCTGCAGGCTGCTATTGTTGGACTGTCATAAGCTACCCCAATAAATTCCCTTTTACTAAAATCCATTCTCTCAACTCTGTTTCCTTTAGAGAACCCTGACTAATACATTGGGTAATGGGCCTCAGATTGTTAAAATCCTTTACAGAGGAAACCTCAACTCACTTGCAAGTGTTATGGCCTGAGCATGTCCACGTCCTTCAAATACACATGAACCCCAATGTGAGTGCACTCAGAAACAGTCTTTAAGGGGTAATTTAAATAGGGCACAATGGTGGGACCTAAATCTTACACTGGGGGGAAGGGCTCTGCCACTCTCTCCCTCCCATATACAGGCACAGGAAAGGCCCCTGAACACACAGCCAAAAGGATCCCTCACCAGACACTGAGTGCTGGCCTCCCGAGGTTTCAGCCTCCAGAGTTTTCTCAAAACTAACTCCTGCTGCTTCCTGGAAGTGACCTTCTGCTATGGCAGCTGAGCAGGCCAAGAGGGAAAGGTGATAGTATTCCACATGACCCACTTCCCCTGGCCTAGAACCCATCTCTCCCATGGCATGCTGGGAGCCTTATCCCAGTCACACTCAGTTCTGGGGCCACCTTTCCTAAGTGCACAGTGATTTCCTCTCCACGGCCTCAGAACACAACTACAGGCACCATCTCAGCACCCAGTTCTGTCCAGGCACCCTGTTGGACCCCTGCTCCATGTTTACACCGTGCCGCACCTGTTGGCTTCTTTTTGTCATCTTTACTGGGACCTGAGGTTCAGAGCAGCACTATCAATGCCTTGAATTTCTCAAACTCTTCCCTGACTGGAAGCTGAGCACACTGGCAGCCAGCTTGTCTGAGTAATGACTGGTGGCTGGAAGGGCAGGAGACACAGGGCACCAAATGTCCTCTTGCTTTGTGGACCTTCGAAGATGGGGACTGGGCGCCTCACTGGGAAACAGGAGTGGGAGCCTGGGAAGGGGTGATACTGGTCTCTGCCAGCTTCTTCCCAGTCCTTGAGCTTCACACCTCCACTTCATACCTCTCCCAGTGTCCCCTCACCTTCCCTTCCTTTCCCTTTGATTCCTTCCTTTCCCATTTTGTCTCTTTGGAGTCAAAAGTGCAAGGAAAGATTGGTCAAGGTCAAAGAAAGGAGTTTAGAAAGACCTTGTGGTTGAAGGTGGTGAGTTCTGAGGCAGGCTGGCTGTGCTGGAAGCCAGGAGGCTCACACTGACCCCACAGAGGTAGGTAGAGGCAAAGCCATAGGATCGCCTGCATTCAGATGGAGAAGCCACCATGCTGGTGGCTCAAGGTGGCTGACGAGTGCTTCAGTCTCTAAACCTTGTTTTTAGGCATGAGATGAAATGACTGGATTAGAAGGTCCTACAGACCTTGGCTGTGGTGCAGATGCACTGAATGCTGTGTCTATTGTCCAGTGATGGAGAGGTGGAGTCATTTCATTTGAAAATATTTACCTATGATGGCTCACGTTTGTAATCCAAGCACCTGCAGATAGAGACATGAGGGTCAGTTCAGGGCCATCTCTGACTACACAACGAGTTCTAGGCCAGCCTCAAAAATGTCAAAACAGGCTGGGTATGGTAGCCACGCCTTTAATCCTAGCACTTGGGAAGCAGAGGTAGGAGGATCACTATGAGTTTGAGGCCAGATTGGAACTACAAAGTATGTTCCAGGTCAGCCTGGGCTAGAATGAGATCCCACCTTGAAAAAACAAAAACCAATTGCCAAAACAAACAACAAAAAAATAAAGTGAGAAAGAAAAGGAAAATATTTACTGGCACATACTGGTACCATGTGTCATGCTCTCAGAGCTTAGGATCATCAGTGAATAAATTCAACAAAGGTCTCTGCCATCCAGCATAGGGAAAAGGAAGAGAATACCTATGAAAACCAGCAAAACTAGAGCAGAATTGAAGGTTAAATGAATCCTGGTACTTTGTGAGTTTTTCTTGGAGGAATGAAGCAATCAGTCAATGCCCGAAGACCCTTCTAGGTTATTTGAAGTTAAGTCTCTCCTCAAATGCTTTTCTCCTTTTAGCCTTTAAATTCCTCCCATGACCAGCATGGAGGGCTTTGGTAACTGAGATGAACAGGTTAGGGATAGGTCTCAGGTGTTCTCAAGTAGGAGGTGACATCTAGACTTGGTCTTGAATTCTGTGCATCCCAGCAACTGTGTGATAAACACTTGGACCTGCCATTATTGAACACTTGGACTTATTCACTTATTAATAAGTTCCTTTTGCAAATATTTCTCATCTTTGAGATTTTGGGCCAGCACCAAGCCCTACTTTGTAGCAATTTTGCCCTGGAAAATGAACAAGGAAGGAAATTTTTCAGCTGATCCAACTAAAATGGATGGTGTCCAGATAAATCTCTGCAATTCTTCCCAGGGGGCAAACCAATATCCTAATTAAGAAGACAAGATCAGAGTTGCCCTTTGAAACAAAAAGTCTGAAAAACCATGAGTGATGCTTATCACTGATTCATGAGGCCTCTGAGCCTTGACATCCTTCCAAGTAACCCAGAGTTCACTCTGGATGCTTTCTGTGTGGCAGCAGCTAAAAACAGTGGGTCTTGGTTGTGCTGGTTTATGTGTTGCCTGTTGGTAGGTGCAGATGTGGCTCAGAGGGGGGTTCATTAGCTTGTCTGAGACCCATAGTTGGCAAGTGAGAGAGCCACGCTTGGAACTCACAGTGCTGAAGGTGGATGTGGCCTCAGAGTAGGTCCCAGAGAGAGAGAGTAGAGGACAGGCAAAGGGAACTCCACCTCAGGAGATTCTGGGGGGAGGAAGGATTGGACCAAGGGGGCCGTCCCTGTACCCCTGTACACAGAATGCATGCTCAGAGTCCCTTGGACGGGGAGCCCTGCCGAGATGCTGAAGCCTGCATGGAGCTGGCCACAACCTCAGCGAGCCTTTGTCCAGAGTTGAGCTGCCCAGTGGGCTGCAGAGCAGGAGCCCAGGACCACCCCCACCTGGGAACTCATTGAGTGCAGAGACTCGGGCCAATGGGCTCCGTATAGAACAAGAACACAGCCTCTCTGCCTGGCACCGTGACACACAAGAACTGCTTGTTCCCCCAAGACACAAGAAAGATCTGATGATCAGGTATTTGTCATAAAAGGTATTTTCTTCTGATACCGCCTCTGTCCCAGCTACAACACCAAGAGACATAAGGAAGACTGGCTGACAGTTGCTGCCCCTTCAACCTTGAAATTGCTTACTGCCTCGGGGTAGAGACTACAGAGATAAAGCTGTCTGGAAACCAGAGCCAGCTCTGTGGGTGCCAGACTGTTTAAGCTCTTTGCAGTGTCTGATTCTTTTCTCTTAGCTCTGTGCTTTTTCCAGCTAGTGGGTGGGGGACAGGCTCCAAATGCAGTGTGGCTCAGCTCCACGATGCTGTCATCACAGAGCTCCTCCCTGTGACACTGTGGCTCTGTTGGGATGATTCTTGATGGGCTGAACTGGAGCCTGGTTTTGGTTTCTGGTTTTGGTGGGTTCTCTGGGTATCCCGCACTAAGGGCCAGTGGTATTACTATGAGGAGGGGGCAACTTTGACAATGCAGCAGCAGCAGGTGGGAACCATGGTGGGGAGTGGATCTGGACTAATTTAATGACAATTTGCAGCTTGACAGTGACCCAAATCATTCACTGCATTACTCTTTGAGTTGGATGTTGGCACACAGCTACCTGCAGATGGAATCTATCCATATCTGAGACGGTGCAGGACCAGTCATTAGGCATCCTGTTCTCATTCATCTTTTACCTGGCTCGCTTTCTTCTCACAGCTCTCTTCAGGTGTGTACTGTGTTGGTCCTCTATCCCCCACCAGCCTGGGAGCTTGGTGAGAGAAGAGTGCCAGTTGTGGTTTACTCGCAGAATCTAGGACAAGCACAGAATGTGCTCAACAAATTAAGATTACTTAGCATCATAAGTGAGCAAGACTATTCCAGAACCTTCCATACTTGGAAGTCAGGGTTTCTCAACTGGTGCACAGTTGACATTTTGGGGTATATAACCCTTTGCTGCAAGGATGTGTGATGGTTTAGGCATGCTTCATAGACCTCCTCCCCTTCAGTGGGAGGTATTTAGCTAGAGCTAAAACCTAGGCACTAAAACTGATAGGTCGGGTATGAACCAATCACCTGTCTCCCTGCCCACTTAGGGCAGGAAATACTCACTGAACAGATAATCCTCTCTCTTCCTCACATAGCAGGCCAGCAGAAGGACCACTGAAATTACAGAGTTTGGGTAAGGCCCCCTAATGGCTGTGGTAGGGGGAGCTCTGGGTTCTTTCCCACATGACCCTTTCCTTCTCATGATGGGAGCCCTCTTCTTCTGATGCTTGGTTAGCTGAACAGCATAAATTCTGTTGAAACTCTCTAGTTTTCTCCCTACACTGGTGGCTGGAGAACTCTGCAACTCCCCATGTTCCCTTAAATAATAAAGTATCCCACTATACCTTAATATTTTGTGGTCTATGATTTTAATTCTTAAACTTTGATTACAAGAATTTGGGTACTCCTTAAATTTGGGGGTACATTGGAATTTTAGCTGGACATTAATTATCTAAATTATAACCCCCACCTCAGTCCTTACAGATGATCCTGTCCATAGTAGAATGCTTGATATTGTCTACAAGTTCTCTCCAAAGCAAATGACCATCAAAAATGTATCCAGACATTAGCTAATGTCACCCAAGGAGAAGATAATGTCAATGTTGCAGTTATCTTTTTGTTGCTGATGGGACAAACACCTGATCAGATGTAGCTTGTGGGAGGATAGGGCTTATTAAAGGGCTTATTGATTCCAAGGGAAGCTCCATCATAGCAGAAGAAGCTGGTTCACTTCCATGTATCCATAGCAGAGAGAATGAACCAACATTCAGCAAGCAGGAAACAGCCAGAACTCACACTGGCTTTCTCTACTTACCTTAGGGATGGGTTTAAGATAGACCCTCAGTGACACACCTCTTCCAGCAAGCTGCTGGAGACTTAAGTATGAAGCTTAATCTAAAATACCCGAGTCTATGGGGGGCATACATTCAAACCACCACAGACAAGTTGCACCTCAGTGAACTAATTAATTAATTAATTAATTTTAATATTTTTATTTATTTGTAAGCAGAAAGACACAGAGAGACAGAGAGAGAATGGGTGAACCAGGGCCTCTAGCCACTGCAAACAAATTCTAGATGCATGTGCCACTCTGTGCACTCGGCCATATGTGGGTACTGGGGAATCAAACTTGGGTTGCCAGGCTTTATAAGCAAGTGTCTTAACTATTGAGCAACCTCTGCAGCCAAGTGAGTTAATTTAGAGTGACAGTACAGGAAAGTTTGGGTACACATTTTTTCCCCCTCAGATTCCCTCTGCTTTGATGGTTTCAGTGTGTGCTTATGAATCCACCTGATCCAGGGCATCTCACCAAACCTGTTTCTATCCCTGAAAAGAAACAGTTGGCTTTGAGGCACGGAACTCTCAGAATCTGCCTTTGCAAAGGAAAGACATGGCTGCCAATGAGGACATTGGCAGGAGGCAGCGGATGAGGTGGCAAGATTATACAGTTCCCATAGGGTTTTGGGAGACATGGTAAGTTGCCCCAGTGGCCATAGATTTGAGCTGATTCTTCACCAGCAGATGGTGGGATGGTTGGGGACTCAGTAGGCTTCTCTAGAAGCAATGTCTTTCCTTGCTCAGCTGGCTGCTTGATGAGCTGTGTGGGTCCTGCAGCCATCAAGGAGGAAGACTGTAACCTGAGTTGAAGATGTGGGTACTAATGAAGCATCCTGAGGGCATGGGGCGGCCTGATGTGGCTGTCAAGAGACTTCTGCAGCAGAGAAATGAGAGGGAGTAAATTGGTAATAGGATGATGAATGGCACCCCTATGCACTTAGTAAACCCAGAAGACAGCTGGTGCTGGGGAGCCAACAGGGCATAGTTCTGCTGTCTAATTGAAGCTCCATTAAATAACCCTTCTTCTTTCCAGCCCCCCTGCAGGGACTTTTTCCTCCAAATGAATAAATGCCCCACATGAAGTCACCTTCAGCATAAGAAGTCAGGCCGGCCAGCAGCAGCACTGACACACTTTTCAGCAATGGTTGCTATTGTCCTCTGCTCAGGAGGCACAGATCTCACCACAGCATCCTCCTGCATCTGAGTTTCCAAATAGGCTTTACTTAGTGGCTTCATTCAGATCTTTCCTTTTGAGCAGTTTATTCAAATCCTGCTGCTCTCATTGCAAATTACTACCAAGCTGACAGCCGAAACCACCACACTGCAGATTCTCCCCTTCATACTTCTGATTCTCCCTTTACTCTTCAGATTCTCCTCTTCACACTTCTGATTTTCCCTTATACACTTCTAGAGGCCAGAAGCCTAGGTCTCTTCATACATATCTGTGACCATTGACTGAACACTTAAAACCCTACTCCTGAGGAAGAGGAGGTGAAGTCTTGCAGATATGATTAGGCCCTCATGAATAGGATGAGTACCACTACTAGAAAAGCTCCCGAGAGCAGCTAGTCCCTCCTACCATGTGAGAAGTGCCAAGAAGGTACTGCCTAGGAGCTAGAAAACATTCTTTCACCAGATGCCAAGTCTGCTAGTGCCTAATGATGAACTTTTCAGTCAACAGACCCATAAAACAAAGCCCCGTCTTTTAAAAGTTACTCAATTTATAGGACTTTGTTATACCAGCTCAGATGGACTCAGAAATTCCCAGAGACCCCTGTGCTAAATAAGATTCCATTATCAGACGCTATGGGGAAGGATGTGCTGGTATCTTTTTCAGGCATCATTCACCCCACTAAAAGTAATGGTGCATCTACATATCTCCATAAGTGCTTACCTTGTGCCATGCTCTACCTGCAGGGTCATAACTCATTGCCTGAGGGGGACTGTCAGTTAACTGACTAACATGCTTTAGAGGTGATGTGAGGTTTATATTGTCAACTTGACAGGACCTACCATCACCTGTTAGGGATTATCTAGTTTAGGTTAGTCTCTGGTCATACCTATGAGGGATTATCCAGATTAGATTAATTGAGTTGGGAGGACCCACCTTAACTGTGTATAGCACCATTCCACAGGGATCCTGGACTGTATAAAAACGAGAGAGCTGGCTGAGCACTGATATTCATTACTCTCTGCTTTCTCACTGTGCTGAATGTGACCAGCTGCCTCATCCTCCTGTCTCTATGTCTTCCCTGCCATGATGGACTCTAACCTGTAACTGTAAGATAAAATAGACCATTCCTCCCTTGAACTAATTTTTGTCAGGTATTTTGTCTCAATAATGAGAAGATAACTAAGACAGATGGGGACTTTCATATCTCTGAGAAAGCTTGGAATGGAGCCAGAGCTGTATAGGTGGGTGGGAGGGAAAAAGGGAGAGAGAAAACAGAGAAAGAGAAGAGAGAGAGAGACAGAAAGAGAGAGAGAGAAAAGAGAGAAAGCAGGGCATGAATTGCCTTGTGGGCAGGTAGGCTCATCCATATCTGGGAGCATGGGTCCATCCTTAAGAGCCTCACCATGAGAACAAGGAACCTGCATGCAGAGTGTTGTGTTGGGAGCTGGGACATTACCTCAGGCAGTGACACTTTCAGTGCTCCCTGGGGAAGGGAACACAGTATGGTGGTCTATTGTGAAGAAAGCAGAGACCCAGCAGATGTGAGATGAGGGCAGACGTGGATAAGGCTGACAAGCTAATCTGTCATACTTGGGGCTCATTAAATCCATGATGCTGAAGTCTGGGGAAAGGGCTGGATGGCAGAAGAAAAAGGACATGAAGTTGGTCCCCAGCGGGAACTGTCTATTCTCTGTGTTTCACACATGGACAGCTGAAAAAAAAAATGCCAGAGTTCTACAGGCCCAGAGTTAAGGTCTCAGTGGTAAGACACTTGGTAATCCAGACCCAGGGCCTACAGTTTGTCAAGGTCTGGGCTTTCCACTTTATGTAAATTGGCCTCCCAGGAAGATTACATATCCCTCGTCCCCATCTGAGGAGTCACCCAGGCCCACAGCTGACTTCAACCAGACACTGAGAGGTTCTGTTGCTAAGATTGCTTTCTTCTTGTACTCATTGCCCCAGTTTAGAGAAAACCAATGCCCAGGCAGCTGGAGAAGTGTGTGCCCAGAGCATGTATATGGCAGAGTATACGTGGTCTGTCCTAAGAGTCTACCCTCCTGCCCATCACACACAGCCCAGGGATCTCACCCACCCAGCAAAGCTGCCTCAGGATGATTTTCTGAGAGAGAGAGCACATGTTCTGAGAGCTTCTCCACTGCTTTTGAATTCTCTATGCTATCTTCAAAGTAGACCATTTTTCTTATGAGAGTACACAGTGAATGCTAAATCAAAATTTAATTAATCATAATATGAATGAGGCTAATTCTAGAACTTATCACAGTCATAGATTTTCTATATTTAAGTGAATATAATGGACTTTTCTGCCTCTTTGCCTTGAATGTGAGCTGAGGAGTGTGAGGCGCAGCCCCCAGCCCCTGTGATGAGAGCTGGCTGAATTTCCCTATGGGGGAGGAAGGAACTGCCATTTGTAACTGTTGTTGAGCAGTGGGCTGAATTCCAGGGATAAATGTGATTCTATTTTGGGGTCTAGACTGAAGTCCAGGAAGAAGCTAATTTTACACCTTCAGGTCTGAGTTACCTCCCCATCCTCATAGTGATCACAGCTGTCAGCGTAAGGTGGTGTGGATGAGAGTGTGGTAAACCTCAAGTCAGTATTAGGCACACCAATTCCACCATAAACCCCGGCACCTTTTATAGGAAGTGACTGCTGGTCTCTCATGAGAGTTCTCTCTTCTTTCCTACACCCCACCCAACCCCAATCTTATTTTCTCAAATAAGTTTATAATGTAAATAGATATTAGATTAGGGCCTGTAACCAAGATTTATCTTTAGGTACGGGCAACTGTAACTGTATTAAGGGAGAGACAGAGCTCAGGATAAGCTCAGAGAAGGTGGCTCTTATGTGAGTGATGCAGTGGGATTGTCCTCACAGCTGAGAGGTCAGTGGATGGTGGAGCTGCCCACAGCAGGAGGAGGTCCATATGACACAGTGGCTTATCAGGTGTGGTGATCAACAGAGCAGAGGTATTTGTGGAGAGTTGTGAATGATGAGGTCCACAGAGAGGGAAAGCTCATGGGATAGGAGGCTTAGGGTGTTCTTGTGGTGGATGACAGATACTTCAGTCTTTTATGTTGCCAGTGGTGAAAGGTGAAGGTAAGAATCCAGAGGTGTGGGAGTGGGTCATTAGCCTTCCTGTATAACATGGAGACACTGACTGACAGCACATGGTCAGGGTAAATGGGGAACATTCTTCTTGCTTATCTTTTTATCCAAATGCCAATTATTGGAATCTATGATGAATTTAAAACCATAAGAATAAATTAATATTTCATTGGTCACATAGTACATAATCATTTTGGACATTTAAAAGAAAAACAAATTTTAACCAAAATAAGAAAATGGGTAATTCGTGTTGACTGTCTGGAGCTTGTCATTTAAATCATTCTAAATGCAATTTAAAAATGAATCAAATTGTCTGTCTTCCTGACAATGGAAGAGAAATCGCCAGTGTTGAGTATATGCTGGGTTGAGTATGACAACTGTATACACTTGTTTAGCCACCTGCAAAAATACAGACCGTTTTTCTTCACCAAACAGTTTCTTTTTGCACACAGTGAACAGTCTCCTGCCCCAGACCCCAACACCTGGCAAATGCATTTTCCTGAATTATAGATTTCCCTCCTCTCAGTGAGCACCAGTGGACTCTTTCCTACACATTCTTTTATGTTTAGTGTTTCTCACTTAGCCCAGTGTGGCATCTGATCATAACTGATTCTTCATTATTACCAACTAGCATCTCGTGATACAGACAAATGAAATGCTAATGTCTTATGGCAAGAATACATTTACCTTGGTGGCATGTTCGCAGATGCTTCCCAACATGTCCCTGTCATTTTCTTTCCCACCAGTAAAGTGCAGAAGATTCAGTTGCTCCAGTCCTTGATATACCACTGAATATAGTCTGTTGTCTTAATTTTAGCCATTCTGTGGCTGAATTTACACTTTCTTGATGGACTAAACAGTATAAATAGCCTTTGATGTATGGATATTCTGTACTTACATATTTCTTATGTATTTACCTAAATTATTTCCCAATTTATACACTCATGTTGTTTGTTTCCCAATCATTGAATTAAGAATATATTAGATGCCCCGTTTTGGATAGAAATACTTTACTAAGTGTCATGTTTCTCAAATTTTCCTTCCATGCTGTGGTTTGCCTTGGCACTTTCTAGATGGTGTCTTTTGACATGCAAACATGTTTAAAATTCAGAGAATATATATCATTGCTTTTACAGCTTTCGGTTTGTATGTCCCAATTTAACTATTTTTCTCTTTCCTTGAGATGTGTTTGGGTCATGAGGAATTTTTTCCTGTTTTGCTTTCTGTAATTACAGAATTTACAATGAAGTCTGGTAGTTATTTTGTATTGATTTTTATTGTTTTGATTTTTATTGTATTGATTTTTATTGTGTTAATTTTTATTGTTTTTTTTTTTACAGTTAATGTGTGGGTTTGCTTAGGGTCTCTATAGATGTCTTGATATTCTAGCAGCATCTGATGAAGAGATCATCCTCTCACCACTAAGGTGTCTTGATGAAAATAAATTTTCCATATATAAATATACATGGAAACATACATATGTATGTATATATAATGTATAACATTTCCATATATAAGTATACATAGAAACATATATATATATATATATATATATACATATATATATAATCTTCCTCTGGCCCTTTCTTCTGCCCTTGCTCTGGGTGTTAATACTTAGTGCTTTGGTTTGGTTTCTAGACTCTTTCAGCTTCAGTGAGTCATTAAAGAAAGCAGTGTGAGAAATTCAACTTTGTTCTTTTTCAATATTGTTTGGCTCTTCAAGCTAATTTTAGAATTGGCTTGTCAATAGTACTGAATCTTGATTGGTGTTACATTGAATCTAGCTACAGATCTTAATATATGAGTCTTCTGACTGTGGGCACAGTATATAGCTCTATTCACTGAAGTCCTTTGTTTCCCTTATCAAGTACTTTACAGTGTTCAATGTGTAAATTGTGGATGTTTTATTAGATTTTTTTATTTCTCAATCTTATATTGTTTTATTATGTTTGATATCATTGTAAGTGGTATTATTTTATTAATTTCTATAGCCAAGATATCATAGCTAGTGTATAGAATTCTATTCATTTTACTATTATCTCACAGCTTTCACGAACAGAATCATGAAGTTTCTGTATGTGTGTGTATATGCTATATACATGTGTGTGCTATGTGCATGCCTCATGTATACATGTGGAAGAGAAGCATGTTGGATATCCCTCTCATCCATGTGTTTCCTTAAAACAGAGTTTCTCACTGAACTCAGAGCTGTTGATTTCTGAAACCGGAGCTACTGTGAGCCTTTAGAGGTCAGTCAAGCACAGTGCTGGGTAGAGGAAAGGAAGGAAGGAAATCAGAAGGAAAGAGGTGGCTGTGAGCCTGGGCCTCGGAAGAGGCAGACTGGAGAGCAGGGGAAATGCTCCAGAAGGGTGATGTTCCAGAGAAAGAGTCAGCACACAGTCTCCAGAAGGTCTCGTGGTGCCCAGTGCAGACCATGTGGCTTGTTTACAATGAATTCTCCTCTCTGCAGTTTCCATGAGAATAGCCACAGGATGTAGTCTGTAACTGAATATCATTCTTGTGTTACAGGGAAGTTTTGTTTAAATAGATCAAGTGGCAGGCTGGACTGTGCTGATCATGGATTATGTTTGTGGTCTCATCTAGAGAAGCTCTCAGGCTTTGTATTCTTACATGTCTCCTGGAAAGTGTACTAAAACAGATTTCTGGGTCACACCTAAAGTTTCTGATTCAGTAGTGTTGGACTGGAACTCTGACAGGGTCTCATGTAGCCCAGGCTGGTCTTCAGCTCCTAATCCTTCTGTCTCTACCTCCTGAGTGCTAGGATGATAGGAGTGTGGCTTGAGAATCCACATTTTGTATGATGCAGAGTATGCATGTGATAAGTACATGAGAAGAGAAGAGAACACCGGGTGTCCTTTTACCACTCCTCAGCATCAATCCTTGAGACAGGATTTTTCCCTCAACCCAGAACTGCTGTGTGTCAGTTAGCCCAGTGATTTTCCAGTCTGTCCCCTCCCATGCTGAGGACTGGGGTTACAGACATGCATGGCCACAGCAGCTTTTTATGTGGGATCTAAGGAGTTGAACTTGATAGCATCTGGCCCTAGAGACCCTCATGTTTAAGCCATAAGCACTCTTAACTGCTGAGCCATTTTGAGACTCTGTCAGGGAATCTAAGGATTCCCAGTCCTATTCATTTACCCCAACCTTCCTTTGTCAGTGTTTAGGCCTCCCCAAAGCCAATTCTATGAGACACATAGGTGTGGATATGCCAATTGGTGCATAGTTACTGCCTGAACTGGTTCTCCATTTGGCCGCCTGTGTCCTTGTCCCCTCCTCTCTGTCCTCTACACAACCACAGCCTCTCTCCATTGACCTTTCTGCCCAGCTGGAGTAACCGGTGTCATGGCATGCTGGAAAGGAGTGAACAGGTGAAGCAACAGTGTCCTGCCCTTCTGACATCATTGAGAAAGCCTCAGGAGGCAGAATAAAATCAGGCATATCATGATTTAACATGGTAGTAATTCCAAACACTTCTGAAACTAATGATGGCCAAGCATTGTTCTAAAGGATTACATCATCCTTGATACATCAAAGACTTCAAGGCACGGAGAGGTCAGTGTCTGCATAGAGTAGGTCAGCTTTGTGTCCCATGCTGCTGATGTGTATGCCCAGGCACAGCAAGGACAAGTCCTGGGCAGGCTACGCAGAGGGTGCTGTCTGTAGAACAGTTCTGCATCTCTAGGCCAAAATCTGCTCCCCGCCTTCTACTCTCAACTCCACTGGCCTAGCCGGCTGCAGGCAGAGACACTGTGGGAGTCAGGTGCCCACAGCAAAAGCCGGATCTACATTGAGGTCACTATGGAGGAGCTCAACATGTAGCCTTGGAAACAGTGATGTCACAATAGAGCCATGCGTTGTGGTTACCTGTGTGTACTCAAGCACCTGGACAGGTGATCTTTGTGGACGAGACTGGAACAGGGGTGGAAAACAAGAAGTTCTGTCTTCTGGAGAAAGGATGAATGGATCTTTCCCTTCTACCTACATGAAGGGAATAAAGTATTCTGATGGTACTGTGATTGTTGGCTCTCATCAAAGCCAGTTTCTTGAGGGAAAACTCCCCTGCTTCACTTCATAGCAGGAAGAGAGTGGAGAACAGGCTGGGAGTGCCTAGTCACAGTGAATGGAATGAAAGCCAATTGTGTAGCCAGTGGCCCTCCTCCTTGACGTCACCTACCTGCCGTGGTAAGTCAGCTGCATCATGATGACTGAAGATACTCATGTCCCAGGCATACAGAAAAGACTCATTAGGACGGGCTGTTTCAAAGTTTTCCTTTCATTTATGGCTTCTCAATTTTGATTTGTGCTTCAGTAGTGGCTCTTGATTTCACTTGATTATTCCTGTTTATAGACACTAGCAGCTCATATTCAAGTAGTGTATGCTTTCTTATAGTTTTCACTAACTTAAAGTTGAACATGCTTTAGTGTTTCTAGACTGTTCCTTGGCATTGTACCTAGTAACTGTCAGGCAGGCCTTTCCTGTACATGCTCGTTCTGTTCAGGCCTTCAGTGAGTTTGGATGGTGTTCACCCAAGCTCTGGTGAGAGCTGGTCTTCTTTCATTCTTTACTCAGTGTTTTTCAGTTTGTTTGTTTTGTTTTTGTTTTCAGTACCGAGCACCAAACTCAGGACCTTGTGTTTGCTAGGAAAATGTTCTATCATTGAGCTACATCCACACACCCCATACTCTTCTAATTCAAGTGCTGGCCTCTTCTTGAAGCACTATCTCACACTTACCAAGAAGCGATGTTTGACAGTCTTTGGGCATCCTATGGCCCAGTCAAGTTGAAATAGAAAGCCAACCGTTACAGAGCAGTGTGGGAGACTAGAGGACTGGGAACATAGGCAGGTTGATCATCTCCAGGGAAGTTACCATTAGATGCTATGTTCTCCATCCTCCAGTGCAAAGTGACTGGCTGTGTGGAGACTGAACTCACCTTCAGAAGAACTGGTGCTCATGGGCAGCACAGTAACTCAGCAGAAGGAAGCCTAGGAGAGGACCTGTTTGCAAGGAGAGGCTCTCAGCTTGGGCAATGCAGCAGCTGGCCATCTGACAGGGACAGCAGATTCCAGGAAAAAGGCAGCAAATGCAGTATTTCTGGAGTCACTTAACTGAGTTCCCATTCCAGAACGAGGCATAGGAGGGAGGCTGGCTGCGTGGGTGATGGTCAATGGTCTCTAGGTCTGCCCATCCTTGAAGTGTCTGTCAGGGAAGCCTACACTTTGTACTTTCTCTTGACTCTACCCAGTCTGACTCCACGAATGACAGAAGCTCACTCCCACACCATGGCCTACAGAACTCTGTGTCTGCTGCCCTGAACATCTGTACACTCTACACAGGCTGGGGCTAGCAGGCTGAAGCGAGACCAGAGATCTGGGAAAAGTGTATATGAAGTGTGGAGAAAGCCCGGAAACTATTTCCTCCTGGTAAGCCACCCAGTGGTCTTGCTCCTTGGAGGGCCCATAATCCTAAATCCATAACAAAGTCCTGTCCATCCAGGTGGAGAGATAAATGAGTACAACAAAATTTTACAATAAACGGGATGGGCTGGAGCTCAGTATAGACCACAGATTCCCAAAACTAAAAAGGGAAAAAGAAAAAAAAAAGAAAGAAAAAATGGATATATAAATAAATAAATAAATGATAGATTGATAGATGAAAGATGGAAAGTAAGAGGAGAGAGAGACAGAGAAGAGAGAGAGAGAGAAAGACTAACAAAATAGCACAGAATATGTTCTGGTGAGAGCTGGCAAAATGTCAGAGTGATGGAAGAATGGCCTTGGGTTGAGTTAGAGAACAAGTGAGGTGCACGAGAAAGATGTCTGTCTAGATGTCCCAGACATCAGATTGGTCAGATTGGTAAGACAGCTGATTGGTCCTCAGGATATATCCAGCCCGAGGTCCAGCAACACAGCTGCTCAGAGCAAGGCCGACATCCATGTGGGACCCGAGAAGCTTCTTCATGCTTGGTTCCTCTAACAAGCATGTCACCGTTCCTCCTACTGTGAACTGTTTGTAATTCCTATTTGGAAAATGAGGCCAAGATGAAGAGGGAAAATATGTATTTAGGGTACAAAGAAAAGGTCTGGCTTTCTATTCTCACATTTTCTACTCAACCCATCAGCTACTCATTTGAGCTGCTGGGCTTGGCTTTTCTCTGACATTAGTGTCTCTGTGTTTCATCAGGACAAGCAGGAAGGCCAGGGAAATGACTCAGTAGGTAAAGTGCTTAAGGATCTGAGGCTGGACCTTCAGCAGCCCTGTAAAATGCCTGGAGAGGTGGTGTTCACCTGTAATCCCATTGCTGGGGAGGCAGAGACAGGAGATCACTGAGGCCCACTGGCTACGTAGTCTTAGCAGTTCAGTGACCTCAAGGTGGTTCAATGCTACCTTGTCAGAAAGAATAACATGGAGAGAAATTTAGGAAGACACCCATCAACAAACTCTGGCCTCCATATGTACCCATACACACATGCATGCATATAAAAATGTACTACACACACACACACACACACACACACACACACACACACACACATCAGACCTCCTGTTCAACTCAAAGCTGTCAGAATTTGCCTATAGCTCCTTGTGAAAGTTCTGTGGATTGTCAAATGTCTTTCAAAGAAAATAAATCCTGAAGGTAACATATATATGTTGGACTTCAAAAATTCTACAATGTGCCTGATATGGGTTCCATGCTTAGATTTGATCACTGCGGGCATGGGGACACACCCCACCACTATTCACCTCCCTGATTGCAGAAGACAAACATTTCACTGGAAAGTGAGAGGCTGGCCTTTTGTAAAGGAAAGACAACGTGAAGAATATTTTCACACACATGCCCATTGTTCCGGGACATGCCCTGGCAGGGAGAGAGCTCATTTCATCTCTGAAAGATAGAGAGAAGCTTGCGTTTCTTCTGAGGGAAGACATGTGGCATTCAGCTTCAATGTGATTTTTAGAAGGCTGTGTTTCTCTCCAGTTCTCTTGGTGACACACATCATATGAAGTATGATGCCTCCATGCTAGCAACCTTGAAAAGAGATTGGAGAAAAAAAAATTTTCTCTGATAACATGTGCAAAGCGACCTGCCAGCGGGTATTGTCAGTTACTTTGAGGAATCCTTTTTTCATAAACAGGAGACAGCTTTAGAAATCAGTTATGCCTTGGCCTGATTTTAGGCATATTTTACAGTAAATCAATGAAACTTCACTGGTGAACCTGTTTTAATTGGACTTGGAAGCAAAATAAAATAAAATAAAATAAAATTGTAAGACAGATCCAAGGCCCGTCTCTCTAGGTGCCTAGGGACACTTGTGAATATTTAACTGTCCGGAGTCAAAGGCAGGCATTGGATTATGGGGTGGGGGGCAGGGAATTGATCTAATAGAGCATTGAACAATATTGCACAGTTCGCAGTGCAATGTAGAGCCAGGACAAGATGTTCCCAAAGTGAATCATTTGTTTTTCAAATTGGCTTCCTGCCCCTGCCTTAGCCACTTCTCAATGGCCATGTGCAGTTTGGTGATTTCTGTAGCTGACTTCTACCATGCAGCCTTCACCTTTACATGGAGTGAGCTTTGCTTCCAACATGCACTCATTTTAGGGCCTACCCAGGCTCCCAAGCCTCTCAGCACTCAGCACTCACATGTAACTGCCCCTCACTCTCCTGTGAGACAGTTCATATCCATCTGTTCTGACTAAGATCTCCCATCAGATTGAAAGCCCCTAATATTATTTCCTAACAGTATTACCCTAATTGCCACTCTGGCTACCCATTAAAAAGAATTGCTTTTTGGCTACCGGTAGGAAATCTCTTCCTGATATCAGAAGTAACTTTCACTACTAATCGTTGGTGTTCCTTGAGTAAATATAAGGTAGAGATAGAAATCTATCAGCTGGGTTCCCCTTCTCTTCCCTTCCTTTCCCTTCTTCCCCTTTTCTTCTTTGTCCCCTCCCCCCCACCTCTGACTATCCTCTTCCACTACTGCAGTATTTCAGGACTGATTCTAAGCACAGGGCCTATAGCAAAGAACAACAACAAAAAAATACAAATATCTTCATGGAACATAGCTTACATCTTTGCAGAGGGAGAAATACAGTGAAAATGTATAAGACACACACAAATGTATGTGTGTGCCTACAGGTATACATCACATGAACATATCATAACACAACTTTATGTGTACAAATGTAGACATGAACAGACACAGAGACCATGGGCAGGGCCAGGCAGTGACATGTGCGATGGATGTGAGCAAGGCTGGTGCAGGTAGGAAGTGCATAGTGGGAGCCATTCCTCCATGGTGCTCCAATAGC
Organism: Zapus hudsonius; assembly: GCA_004024765.1. NCBI lineage: Eukaryota > Metazoa > Chordata > Mammalia > Rodentia > Dipodidae > Zapus > Zapus hudsonius. The sequence goes on from PVHP010008786.1 coordinate 50,695, forward strand.
TGGATGACTGCATGGGGAGGGAGGACGGCATGGTAGAGTGAAAAGAAAGATCTGGGAAGTGTTATATGAAGCCTGCCCACATGCTCAGATCAGGTCTGGTGCCTTAAAATGTGGACTTCAGCTTTTCTTGGGAGGGATACTGAGCCATGGGAGGTGAACTGACTTGATTCCATATTAAAAAGTGACTAGGATTTGGTTAAAAGTGCTTGCTGAGAAAGCTTGATGGCTGGAGTTTGGATTCTCAAAACCCATGAAAAGCCAGAGAAGTAACACATGCATTTGTAAAGCCAATGTTCCAATGGGAAGCAGTGTCATTCTGAAGCTTAAGGGTTTTAGCATGGCATTTGTAGTAGCAAGAGAAAGGGAGGGAGAGAGGGAGAAAAGGAGGGAGGGAGAGAGAGAGAGCGCCTATCTAAAACAAGGTAGAAGGTGAGAACAGACATTCTCAGGTTGTACTCTAACACACACACACACACACACACACACACACACACACACACACACACACACACACACACCCCAGAATCAACCTTTGAGTGAGTACATGGGCAGCTGGCATCAGGCCAGTTTGAGACATTGTAAGTGTCACTAAGCTATGCTCTGAAAGATGACAACTGTCTAGATGACAATCTGAACAAGACTCCATGGCAGGTGTATAGATAGCCTTCTAAGCAAAGAATCTATAGGTTCTTTCCAGAAGCAGCCATTCTGACTTTCTACTCAACGATGGTCTGCTTTTCTGAGGTCACAATAAAGATTTCTTCCAGTACTTGTTCTTTGCTCTTGAAGTTCTAACTGTGCTCAACAAGGAAACACGAAATGTCAATCACTGTTCCTGGAGTTCCCACATAAAGACAATGGTAGAGCAGATAATTTTAATTGGTTTTTTGTTTGTTTGTTTGTTTCTTCACTATACCAAACTCTTAATTGGTTCATTCTGGACTTCCTTTGTTCTGGCATAATGACACCTTCCAAGTTCTTTGGTCCTCTTAGCACTACCCACCTGGGGTTATCCACCCATCCACTGTGTGCATCCCTGTCTCTGAAACACTGCATGCTCCAGTGTGGAGAACTTTGTCCTGACTGTTCCTTCAAGGGGCCGTGTCCTCAGGTGCCCAGCTGACTTTGCCACATTCAGAGTGACCTCTCTCTAATTATGTCAGTGTCACCAGAATTCTTCCTTTCTGGACTTACTTTTCTCCATAGATGAAGAGTCTTCCACAGTTTCTGAAAATGAATTTTGCATTCTGTTGTAAAAGGACAATTCAATGGCATTTAGCATACCCACAACACCAACTCTGAGGTTAGATCACATTCCCTCCAAAGAGGAACCTTTTAGATCCAGCAGCTTCTTTGCAATCCCTGTGCCTCCCTCATCCTCTGGAAACTTCCAATCTGCCCCTTTCATTGTTGAAGTGTCTATTTTGAGCACATTGTCTAAATGTAATCATGTAGAAGGTAATGTTTATGCATAATGCAGTTGTCATGGTTTGATACAGGTGTCCCCCACAAACAAATGTGTTCTGATAGATCGATTCTCAGCTGATGGCAATTCGGGAATTAGAACCTCACTAGAGCTGTGTTGTTGGGGGTGGGCTTATGGGGGTTATAAGCCAGCTTCCCCTTGCCAGTATTTGGCACACCTTCCTGCCGCTGTTTGCAGTGCTGTGGCAGAGGTGATGTCCAGCCCTCTGCTCATGCCATCGTTTTCCCTGCCAG
>PVHP010008787.1:0-52126 GCA_004024765.1 Zapus hudsonius
AGGTCCTCTGAGCGGCGGGCTCCCCAGGTCCGCGGTCCCGCTAAGGGCGTGTGGCATCCCTACACTCGGCGGCCCCACGATTCCTCCGGCTCCCAGGGACCCCACTCAGACCCCTGTCGGGGCGGAAGGAGGATTTACTCCATTGCCCTTTCCCGGACCGGCGACCGGGAGCCTAGCCGCGCCGGGCTGGGCGGGCTTTGCGCCTGCGCGGGTTCCCATGGCAACGGCGTGGGCGGAGACGCCTCGGTGAAGCCTGGTCTCCCTGGGAGCCTCCATGCCGGTCTGCTCCCGGAGACCTTGTCCCTTTGTTAGTGGCCTGGAATCAACTTTTGATTTCATGTTCACGCTAACAGTTCAGCACTAAATAATAACCATCCGAAATAAAAGCAAATATAACTTTTCCTTCTCTGCGTTATTTTAATCACGGAAGGGAAATAGCGGTGATCCATTGCTTATTGGAACATAGAGAGGTCCCTCTTCTGTCGTGTAAAGTGGACACGAAGAAGACGTTTACTTCCTGGTAAGACGTTTTTAAAATTTAGTCAGGTGATGCCCTGAGCCTTGTGAGACGTGCCTGGGCCTCCTTGGAGGAGCGCGGTCCTCAGTCACCCCCAAGCCCGCGTCCTCTTGGAAGGAGCCCTCGACAGGCGCCCGGGTAGAAACAAAGGCGTTTGCAGAAGAGGCTTTGCGAGCTCCGCTGCCCCAGCTTTTGGGCGACTTCTGGAGTTACAGTCCTCTGCATAGAATGAAGGCTTCCAGAAATCGCCGTCTGTCGAGTCCTTTTCTTAAAAGTGTGTCTTGGCGACCCCATCCCCTTTTTGGCAAGAGCACACATCTTAAGCGGGAGGTGGTGGGGGCTGTAGCTTCTTGCTGCAAACTTTTCTCAAACGGAATTACTAGTTGGCAGTGTGATTGGAGAGTTAGTTGCTAAATAAACAATGATCAGACTTAGCATGACCGTTGATAAAAGTTTAGAGTTCCTTTCCTTGGAATGAAGTATGCCCTAAAATACCTTGAATTAGACATCATGTGGGTAATGTGACTCTCCGTATCCTACTTTTAAACAAATTGCTTTTCTAGAATAGCAAATGTTTACTAGTACTCAAAATTTTAATATGATTTTAATTAGTGCCAGAGCAAAGAGCAGCCAATGAAATAAACATGCTACTTTTCAAATGATTGATAAGTAACATTTTGCTAAAGTTTTCTATTTTGGCCATTAATGTGTAGATGGTATTGTACAATTCATAGCTCAGATATTTTTAAAAGTCCCCTTTTTAAAAATTAGAAAAACTTAATTTTCAGGCACTAATACTTTTTGACCTATTTGGTAGCGTTTAATTGGCTCCAATTCCCTAATTCTCCATGACATGTGTTTCTGCTGGTTCCAAGATAAACTGCAGTTATAGCAGATTATGGTATAGTTAGTTTGGGAGTGCTTAGGAGAGATTGGGAAGGAAACAAAGGGAGAGAAGGTTGATGGGCATAGCTAGGATTTATAGTGTTACCAGATTTGTAATAAAATGTGTTGAGTCATTGCTTCTGTTTGACACATTCTCAGTTTATTGACTTCAAAAGCAGTTATTATAGGAATATATCATATTTATAAGAAAAGTATAGAAATAAAAAAATAGAAAATGATAAAGTTGTTTCATGTTAGGGTACCATAATAGAGTGTGAATTTTTTATTTATTTATTTTTTTGTACTGAGGAATTTTTTTTTTTGTACCCAGGGCCTCTTAATGCTAGAAAAGTGTTGTACCATCAAACTACATTTCCATTCCCTGTGAAGATTCTTTAAAAGTGTTTTGTGTTTGATTTATTCATTTAGTTAACAGGTATTTACTGAGAATTTATGTATAAGACAAGAGAAAAAGATTCAGATTCCTGCCCTCAATGAATTAAGAGTTGTGAGTTTTGAATTAATTCTAACCCTATGCATTGAGGTGAAGATACTACCTCTGGCACTATTTTTTTTTCTCCTTTTCTCCCTTGTACTGGGATCAGACACAGAGCTTCATGTTTGGTAGATAAGCACTTTACCATTGAGCTTAATTTAATATTTTATGAGAAAAACTTATTTGGTGCTGATTAGATTTCCGATTTAAACAAATACTTATTAAAATTGCATATAATTTTTGAGCAATTTAGATAAGATTATTGTATGTATCTATCTTCTTACATTTTCATAATGTAGACTGAGCCCTAAAATTTGAAGTCTTGGCAAGAGCAGTGGTGAGTTTGAGAGAAATCTAGAAACCTTCCTCTCAGGTTTCTTAGGTGAGTAAATCAGGAATCCTTTGTTCAGGCTCCATGTTTCATGACATAATGAACCTCCTGCCAGCTTCCTTTGGAGAATAGTGTTGGGCTGCATGCATGAAGGATCATGACTATTATTTTTCTTAGGAAAAGAAGAGGGGGAGGGCACAGAATTATAGAAGGATGAAAGAAAAACAATGGAACACATAAACATTTTAACTTTTAGACTTTAATAATTTCTAGATATTTTCAGTGAATTTAGACTATTGGAATCAATTATAGCCATGACAGACCTCTAGTGACCTATTGATCAGGGTTGAAAAATCTTACCTCTCATCATATATAGGACATAGAAGGTTAGAGAGACTTTGGTGTTTTTTTTTCCTCTTTCTTTCACCACCTCATGAGTTTAATAAAGATTATAAACTCAGAGAAGCTTGCTGAAGAGAATCTCCCATTTGGTTATTGCTCTTTGTCTAGGAACATTAGACTCAGTTGTGAATTGTAGACCAAGTGGAGCAGAACTCATTACTTTGAACAATGCCTCCTCCGCCTGATAAGCATGTTCTGTCTCCTCACTAGCAGAGGCTTATTCCAGGCTGGCTTCGGTCACAAGGAAAATCATTTAGACACAGTTCAGTGGACACTCACTCACATGCCTTTGACACCCGTAACCATTTTTGTTTGGGGAGAAATCCAGTATTGCTGTGATGGGGGTGACAAATTAGAAGCGCATCTTAGGTAACCCATGAAGAAGTTTACACAGCTTTATGCTATTATCATCAAAGTTTCTGTCTTATGTACTTCAAAGTAGAAGAGGAACAGGATGGATGCAGAAGAAACAATAAAGAAAACTTTCATGGCAAAGTTAAAAATGTTTTTACCAACTCTGTAGTTTGGATGCACTACATGCCTTGTAGTCATTGTAGAGCAGAAAAAAGATGAATCTACCATACTTATTATATGAATTAAGCTAGGAATTAAGGCTACTATGTGATCTTCTTAAAATCTCACAGATAATAAGTGGCATAACTGGGATGAAACTGCAAATTTACTGATTTTAATCTTTCTGTTTTCAGTAAATCTTGGGAGTACAGACACAGTTTCTTATGGGCTTGTTATTTGCATTCACATGAAATTGGTATAATTGTAGATACACAGTGATGGAACATCAGCAATTTTATATGTTTTTACACAGTTGTGTGTAGAACCAACTCTAAACAGTCAACATAGTTTATAAACAAAGGCTTGGATGTTTTCTTGGAACCAAACCCAAATTTATAACCTCTTAATCTCCATTTAGGGAATGAAGCTTCTCCGCTCACAATAAACTGATCAGAAACATTTCTACCCAACTATACTTTGCATAAAGTGACAAATTTGAAAATAGAACCAACTCAGTGTTTTTCATAAATTTAGTCTTCTACTCCTGAGTGGCAACATGATATAACAGAAAAAAAAAAAAAGACAAACCTAGGATCATATTCCAATTCACTTCCCTAGTCATGTATACCTAAGGCAAGAAAGTAACCTTGTTGAGTCTCATCAGTAACTTGGGATGACTCCACCCTCGTTTGATTATTGTGAGTATAGGAAATGCCTCATCATATGTTAAAAACATATCAATGTTAATTTCCTCATTTTCTTCCAGAATTCAAAGATATTTACTGGAAAAGAAACTGCCAGAAATTCCCCCTTCTGTTAAATCTTAATTTTGCCAAAATTCCTCAGTCCCAAGTATATATAGGACTAAAGAACTCTTTTTTGTATTTATAGATGTAAAACATTTGTTTCATGGTTGTAGCCAAATATAATGCCAGAACTGCCACTCTTGGTTCTACACACAACTGTGTAAAAACATATAAAATTGCTGATGTTCCATCACTGTGTATCTACAATTACATGAAGTAGATGATATTTTCATATAATGGTTTTCAAGCTGGGGAATCAGAATTACCTTAGATAGTTGCTAGAAGTATCTAAAGTCAGGTTAGAAGCTGAAGTTTGACAAGTCCTAAAACTGCTCTGTTGTGCTAGTGGGAGATTGTAAGTGGATTGTGCTGAGCTGGTTTCAGGTCCACGGTACTTTGAATCTTGTTTCCCTATGTAGAAACTGAGGCTCAGGAATATCCATGCCCACACAGCACATTTGAATCGTAGCCCCTGCTTCAGACACTGCACAAGCCCCTGGAGCTTCCTGACTTTTCTTTCCTTTTTTTGTCCTGCCTCCATCTCCCCCATGCTAGAATTATTGGCTTGAGTTGTATTCAGTGGCGTATTCTATAATGCTTTTCTCTGTGGCCAGTTCTTCTGAATTTAGGAACTTACTGACCAGACTAGTCATTCAAATACTCAGGCCCAACCTGTTGCACTGGAAGGCGGAAAGTTCTAGTTTATTGGTAGTGTATGTGAGTTACTGATTAACCAATGAAAGGCACTCACAGTTTTACCTGTCTGAACTTCCTTGTTCCCATTGTACAAACATCAAACATTCAAATTTAACATCCCATTTCCCTCTTCCTGCCCTCTTCAATTTTAGTGAAGGATGCCTCTGGACCTCAGACCAGATCTTCATGAAGTGCTAATTAAACCTCTTGCAAATTTATACCTAAGGAAACTTGGAAGATCATAGGGTTTTCAGGGGTCAGAATCTTGCAACAGAAGTTGTGAGTTATTTACTGGTAATTGTATGCATTTTTGGCTTCTAGACATTCTGCTTTCTTTTTATCAAATAGCTCTTTCTTAACTTTCAGTGATACCCCTTGTATTGAAAAGAAATTTCTATATTTTCAAAAGAGATTTGTTTATAGAAAAGGTAATGTATTCTTTTAAGGAGTTAGGATTATCCAGATATTCTTTGATTTTTTATTTCAATTTAAAGATGAGCCAGTTCTGTCCTATATAACTATTTACATAAAAATAAAAGGTTGAGAGAAAAGTATTTTTTTATATGTATATAGAATATTTCTGGAGGGAAACACAAGTGGGTGCTGAGGGATATAGGCCAGAGGCAAACTCTTCATCATATACCTTAAATTTTGAAACTTTCAACCTATTAAGTAAAATTAAAAATAAAAGCACTTGGGAGGCAGAGGTAGGAAGATCACCATGAGATCAATGCCACCCTAGACTACATAGTGAATTCTAGGTCAGCCTGACTAGAGAGAGGCCCTACTTCAAAATTTATAAATAAACAAATAAATAAATAAATAAATATATATCAAAAATTAAATTAAAATTTAAAAATCTTCAGTTCAACAGTGTATGCAATATTAATGAAAAAACTGAAACAATTCTTACTGTTTTGGACAGTCTCATCAAAGTTCACATTCAGCCTTTTGGTTTTATGAGACAGAGACAGCTTCCATAATATAGAAAATATACCATGATAATTCTCACCCCCATTTTTCACCTCTCAAATCCACCCTTCTTTCCAATTGGTCTTTCTTCTATTTTGATGTTAGCATCTTTTCCTCTTATGAAGGTCTTGTGTAGGTAGTGTCAGGTCAGGCTCTGTGAGGTCATGAATATCAAGGCCATTTTGTGCCTGGAAGATTGCATTGTAAGCAATCCTACCCATCCTTTGACTCTTAGCATTCTTTCCACAACCTCTTCTGCAATGTATCTTAACCTTGGAGAGTGCGATAGAGATACCTCAGTGCTAAACACTTCACTGCCACTTCTTCTCAGCACTATGGTTACTTTTAAGTCACCCAGTGGTGGTTACCATTATCTGAAAAGAGAAGCTACTTCTTCTTCTTTTTTTTTTTTGAGGTAGGGTCTCTAGCCATGGCTGACCTGGAATTCACTATGGACTATGAAGTCTCAGGCTGGCCTCAAACTCACAGCAATACTCCTACCTCTACCTCCTGAGTGCTGGGATTAAAGGCATGTGCTACCACGCCCGGCTCAAGAGAAGCTTCTTTACCCAAAAGTGAGAGTAGCATTAATATATGGGTATAAACATAAAAAAAGTTTATATGGCAGTTTGATGGGCATAATATACACATTTAGTTAGGCAACAGTAGTTTTCCTCCTAGGGCTCATGACCTCCCCAACCATAGGCTTTTGATTAGGTTTTCAATACCAGGCAAGTATTCCCTCCCATGGAGTAGGCTTCCAGTCCAATTTGAAAGCAATTGATTTCCCTCATAACAGACCTACCACTATTGTACCACTTTGCACATTTGACCTGGCTGGCCAATCTTAAGGCTTTCAGCATACAACTTTAACATGGTTTATGACGTCTCTCATCAAAAAGGCTGCATACAGCATAGCTCTTTCCAGCTTTCTGACCGCTAGTCAACAGGGAGGATATTTCCAGCTTTGGTTCAGTTTGATATCTCTGTGACCTTCAGTCCTCCATAAAATTTTAATGTCATAATCTATATATACTATATACTATGCAAAATACTTGATATAAGCAACTTAAGGGAGGAAAGATTTATTTTGATTCATCGTTTGAGGGTAGAGGAAGGTGGTGACAAAAATGGCTGTTAATTGTAGGTAAAGGATTGTGAGGCAGCTGGTCACATTACATGCCAAGTAAGATGAATACTACTGCTCAGCTCACTTTCTCCGTTTTATTAAGTTTTAGATGGTGTTACCCATATTCAGGGTAGGTCTTCCATACTTAGTTAAATCTTTCTGGAAGCACCCTCATAGACACACAGATATGCTTCCAACAGGATTCTAAATTCTATCAAGTTGACAATGAACACTAATCCTCACAAAACTCATTACCGCTAGGCCTGATTTACTAAATATGTTAAGGGAAATTCTTCAAGCTAGAAGAAAGAACACTAGCTAGCTACATACCCCCCCCCAAAAAAAAAAAAACCAGGGGTGTGATGGCACATGCTTTTAATCCCAGTACTTGTGAGGGAGAGGTAAGAGGATCCTGTAAGTTTGAGGCCAGCCAGAGACTACATAGTGAATTCCAGATCAGCCTGGGCCAGAGTGAGACCCTACCTTAAAATAAACCAAAAGAAACAAACAAAGTATAAAAGTATAAAATTTGGGATGAGAACCACAATAAAATAGGATAAAAATGAAAACCAGGTATGGTAGTGCATGCCTATAATCCCAGCACTCCAGTAGCTGAAACAGGAGAATTATGAGATTAAGACAAGGCTCTGACAAGTAGGGACACCCTGCCTCAAATGATAATAATAATAGCATTAGTATTAGTAGTAGTAGCAATAGTAATGGCAAAACTCACCGGTAAAAGTGAATTTGGATTTTTGATTTTTTTTTGGGGGGGGGCGGGGGATAGGGTCTCATGTATCTCACTATGTAGCGGAGGATGACTTTGAATTTCTCATCCTTTAAGTGTCGGAATTACAGGAATGTATCACCATGCCCAGTTTATGTGGTGCCAGGAATCTAGCACAGGGCTATGTACACCCAAGGATAGTACTCTACCAACTGAGTTATATCTCCAGTCCTGAGTTTGTGGTTCTAATTTTCCCCTATGGCTACCATTATTGAAGAAAAAAATATTGGTTATTCGGACTTCAGTGGGTTTTGATGTTTTACTGGATATCCAAGTAATTCCTGCTCTTCAATGAATGGGGACAAGATTCTTATAGAATAGTGGAGTAACAGTGAATCAAAATCTAGTCATTATAATATCACATCTTACCTCCAGTCTCCATTTTAGAATGAATGTATTAAGTACTCAAGGGAAAGAAACTTCAAGAGAATATAGTAGTTGAAAACATATAGGCCAGTGATGATAAATAGTCAGTATCTTTTATTTATTTATTGTGTGTGTGTGTGTGTGTGTGTGTGTGTGTGTATGGGTGTGCCAGGGTATCTTGATGCTGCAAACAACAATGGTTCAGTTTTACATGATTGGAAGAAGAACTGAACCTGGCCAGACAGGCTTTGCAAAGTAAGCACCTTTAACTACTAAGCCATCTTCCCAGCCCGTTTTAAATTTGTTTTTACATATTTAATTTTTTCAGTGATACACATATTAAAATTTGACCTTGTGGTAGTGTTGGAAGGCAGGCTTTTAAGAGGCAATTAGTTCATTAAGAGATTAATGCCTTTCTTGCAGGAACTAAGTTCTTACTCTAGTGGGACGAGACAAGTAACTGTTAACAGTAGGTTGTTCAAAATGAGTCTACACTCCTTGTTTTCTTTTTTGGCTGTTCCTGTTTGCTTTTTACTTCAAGCCAAGAAGATGAATCCATATCAGTGCCATGTCTTTAGAGTTCTCAGCTTCCAGAAGCTTGTACCAAAATATCTCTTTCTTTCTTTCCTTCTCTTTCCTTCCTTCCTTCCTTCCTTCTCTTTCTCTCTCTCTCTCTCTCTCTTCCCTTCCCTCCCCTGCCCTCCCCTTCCCTTCCCTTCTTTCTCTTTCTGACAGGCTATCATTTAGCTCATGCTAGCCTTGAAATGGGACAGTAAAACGAATCTTGAATTTCCAATCCTCCTTGTCCCACTCCCCACCCTTCCCCCAAATTCTGGGATTATAGGCAGGTATTATCACACCCAAGTTTTGAACATTTATTCTTTTTTTAAAAAAATATTTACTTCAAGGAGAGAGAGAGAGAGAGAGAGAGAGAGAGAGAGAGAGAGAGAGAGAGAGAGGGGCATGTGCATCTGGCTTAATGTGGTTACTGGGGAGTTGAACCCAGGCTAGCAGGCTTTGCAAGCAAGTGCTTTTAAACTCTCAGCCATCTCCCCAGCCAATAACACCAGAAAATGGACTAAGATTATAGATTATTTTTCAAAAGAGGGGCATAAAATGAGGGAAGAGTGGACCTATATGTAAAATAAAATGAATAAATTTTGGTATTATGAGCTTTTACAGTTTTAAAAAATTAAGAGCACGTATAACTGTTATTTATTTATTATTTATTTATTGTACTGGGTCTTAAGCCGAGGACCTTGCATATGTTAACCATGTGCTCCAACTACTTTATTTATATAATTTAAAATACTTTTTAATTTTTATGAAGACATCATTAAAGCTGTCTTTATAACAGGAGGTATTGGTTAGGGAGAGGGCAGAAGTGGGATTGTTTCCAGAGTCAGCTATTTTCTATATTTCATAATAGTTCCATGTGGTGGTGGGACTATCTCAGTCTTCAGAAATAGAATAACCATCCAAACTTGTGTAGGGATGAGATAAGAAGAAGGGCAAGGACTCTAGGCAATATTGAGCCTGAGGAGAAGGGACAGGCTGGAGTAACCCTTTGGGGTTAAGAATGGAAATCAAGGAGAATCTCATAGAACCTTCAGGTGCCTCCACTAGCTGTTCCAGCAACAAGCAGACCAGATAACACTGGGGATATTATTATTATTACTATTTTTAGTAATCCAGCAATTATTTTCAGTAATTGACTTCATCTTGGGGTACTTTTATCAAGCTATAGATAGGTGGAATAGGAAAGATGACAAATCATTTCACACCTGTGGGCTTTACTCCTTGCCAGCTTTACTTGGTTTTGCCTAACGTGATTGTGTGAGCAGAAAGGAGGTGGGCATTCTGAAAAGTTGCTTTAGCCAAACCCTTTGAACAAAGGGGGCCTTGTTCAGAGCTATGTGCATCAGCTTTTGGGCTTTAATTCATCAGCTCAGATTTCTGCTTTTCACGTTCTGTTAGCATTGCATTTCTTTGTGCTTTGGAGTCTTAGCAGCCACTGCTAGTTCTCTGTGCTGGGGCCTGGCCCAGCTGTAGCTATACCATGAAGTTCAGCGTGGGCTGATCCAGGGGGCTGGTAGCCTTAAACGCATATCTGCAACAAACAGAAAGGAGACTAGCGAGCTTTGTTACTCTGTTAGGCTTACCTGTGGCCACATGGACATTTTAACTGTTTTTAACATTTTTATGAGCTACTACTAGTCTGATACCAAAACAAAATTTAAGAGTTAGGACTGATAGCTTTCTCACCTGCTAGTGAAATTTTTTGGAAAATTTCCAGCATTAACTGGTTTGGATCCTGGTTAATGCAAGGGACATAACCTAGTCCTGGAACTTGCTTAATGGTGATAGATTTCTTTTCTCAGGAAATAGAAAGCAAGCCCTGAAAAGTCTCTTGAAAAGTTACTGTTTTGATGTGCTAATCAACACTCTAGCCTCAGGAGGACTTGTAGGGATTTCTTAGGCCTGGAGGAGTCCAGGTCCAAGTTGTAGCCCCCTAGTGCTAAGCAACTAATGGCATTCTATTACCAGTGTGAACATGTGGCTGCCATTTTCTTCAGTTTTGTCTCATTCTGTTTCCCTTGACAGAGCAATTTGGTTTTGATGCTGTGCCAGAAATCCTCTGACAATGAGTTACTGGAACTTGGAGAAAAGAAGCTGTGTGCAGTACCGCAGGCATTTTCTGGTGAACAACAGTGTATTTCATGGTGAGCTATCTACTGTATTTATGTAGTTGGAGCTTTCATTTTGTTTCTGACAGTGCATTTATTCTAGCACTCTGTTGGATTGAACGAAGAGCTTGAGTTAACTTGTTTAAGGCTAATTACCCACAAAGTTCCACTGTGCTTATGACCCACAGTTGTTAGCAGTAGGAGTCATCTCTACAACAATAATGGTGTTATCACTTTCTGCCTTCAGGCCTTTTACCTAATGGTGCCTTTGTTGACTCTAACAATATCCCTTTCTGTTTGTAAATATGTGGGCTAGACCCATAGGAAGTGTTGAGGAAATATTTGTGTATCACCATTTAGTCCTTATTACCAAGATGGTGTGTGCCTTCCAAATTCAAATGTTAAAGGATGTTGCTGGTAGTCACCTGTTCTAGTCACTGGTTAAAAAAGAAATGTACAATTTAGATGTGCTGTCCTTTAGGGTTTTAGAGATTATCAGTATGTCAGACTACATAAAAAATGGAAACTTTTTTCAGCTTCTTTTATTTTCCTTTTGGTTTTTCGAGGCAGGGTCTCAATTTAGCCCAGGCTGACCTGGAACTCCCTCTGTAGTCTCAGGCTTGAACTCACAGCAATCCTCCTATTTTTGCCTCCACAGTGCTGGGATTAAAGGCATGCACCACCACGCCCGACTCAGCTAGTAATGTTTGGATTTCTTCCTCAATGTGATGACAGACTTAATGTGTATTATTGCTTCAAATTAGGTCCTTGATGACAAATATAATTTCACAAACCCAATTTGCTTTACTTTTTCTTTTCCCAAGATTCATGTATCACCTGGCTATAAAGCCTTACCAGGCAGAAGGTGTGACTTCATTATATAGGTAAAGAAAGGGATGCAGAAGTGAAATGCTGCTCAAGTTGACATAGCTATTTATTCCCCACTTCAAAGCAAAAATTCCTGCCGATTCTTTGGACATTGCTGTGGTAAAGAGCTTTTAACAGGGGAGATATGGGAATTGGGACTTAATCACTATGGAAGTGAAGTTTCGTTTTGCTTTCCTCTGAACCTTTTTGAGTAGAGGCTTATTTATTGTTTCTTCTCTCCATTCAGTGTTTGTCATGTGGTATTTTCTGTTAGGACTTTATTTCCAGATATGGAGTTTCACTATGTTACTTCAGATTGGCACTAAATTCTTGGGCTCAAATGCTCCTTCCTCCTCAGCCTCCCAAGTAGCCGAGACTACATAGGTATGTGCCACCATGCCAAGATAACTTTATTTGTGTTTAAAAATAATTAATATCATATATAAAAGAAATGTAAGAGCTAGAAATACTAGTTTGATTTCTATTTTCTGAACTTTATTTTATGTCAGTTTCAAAACATTCAGATTTAAATGACTTACATTTAATATTTTTTAAAAAATATTTATTTATTTAAGGGGGAGAGAGAGAGATTGAGACAGAGACTGGCTTTCTGTGGATACTGGGGAATCAATCCCAGGCTGTCAGGCTTTACAAGAAAGTACGTTTAACTTCTGAGCCATCTCTCCAGCCCTAAATGTTATTTTTATTATTTTTATTTTAAATGCCTTTATCTAGAGATCCAAAAGGCAATCACAATAAAGAAAGTTAATACATTTTTATAGTTATATTCCAGTTAGTATATTACTATATTACAGATCAGTATTGGTTACTCTTCTTTTTTTTAATATTTTATTTATTCATTTTCAAGCAGAGATACACACACACACACACACACACAGCACACACAGAGAGAGAGAGAGAGAGAGAGAGAGAGAGAGAGAGAGAGAGAGAGAGAGAGAGAAAGTGAGTGTACCAGGACTACCACCTTGTGGGTCTGGTTTATGTGGGCACTGGGGAATTGAACCAGGGGCCTTAGGCACTGGAGGCAAGTGCCTTAACCACTGAGCCATCTCTCCAGCCCTGGTTACTCTTCTTATTCCTTATGGACAGAGGGGTTTATTTTAGTTCACAATTTGAGGGTACAAGGCGTGGTGACAAGGGTGGTTCCAGCATTGACAGCAGGAACACTATTTGGATGATCACATGGTACCTGCAGTGAGGAAGCAGAGAGAGAGATGAATATTCATGCTCGGCTCCTTGCTTTCTCCTTTTTCTTTCTTTTTTTTTGTAAGCAGAGAGAGGGGGGGGGAGAGAGAGAGAGAGAGGAGAGATAGTCAGAGAAAACAGGTATGCAAGGGCTTCCAGCCGCTGCAAATGAACTCTGGATGCTGTGTCACTTTAAGTGGGTACTGGGGAATCGAACCCACATTTAAGCTTTATAGACAAATGCCTTAATGGTTAAGCTATCTCTCCATCCCCTCCTTTTTCTTTTTATTCAATCTGCGACCCCAGCCCACAGGATGGTTCCATCTATATTCAGGTGTGTCTTCCTTGCTCAGTTTATCTTTGGAAAGATCCTCACAGGCATGCCCAGGGGTTCCTCCTAGGTGAATCTACCCAATCAGGTTGACAATGAAAGTTACCATACAAAACATTTTATAGCTGTAGCTTGATGAACATTATTCTATTGAACCTTTTCAAAATTTAGATTTCACTGTGTAGATGAAACTGAGGCTTCTGGAAGATTTTATTTTATATTTTATCTATAAAAATATATTTTTCAGTTATTTATTTATTTATTTATAGAGAGAGAGAGAGAGAGAGAGAGAGAGAGAGATTGAGTTTGGATATACCAGAACCTCCTGCCACTGCAAAGGAACTCCAGACACATGTTCTGTGTGCTTCTGGCTTTATATGGGAGCTTGGGAAGAGAACCCAGGCTGTCAAAGTTTGCAGGTAAATGTCTTTAACTACCGAGCTATCTCTTTAGCCCAGGGTTTTATTTTTAATGTATTTATTTATTTGAAAGAGACAGTGAATATGGCTATGATAGGGCTTCCTGCATATGGACTCCAGAAGCATGGGCCACTTTGTGCATCTAGCTTTACGTGACACTGGGGAATCGAACCCAGACTGTCAGGCTTTGCAAGCAAGTGTCTTTGACCACTGAGAAATCTTTACTTTACTTGGGGAGGTTTACAAGTGGTGATCTGATATTCAAATGCTGATCTGCCTGGTTCTAAAACTGCACTGCTTTTTTTATTTTAGTCTTATGGGCTGTATATCCACTGTAATAGAAAAATAAACACTCTGAAAGATGTGAGTTCTAGGCAACCACTATACCACTGAGTTATAGCCCCAGCTCTTGAGAAGTCTGAGTTCTATTCAAGACTCTTTGCTCTTTTACTATATAGCAGTGTATGAACTTGAACAATTATACTGTCCTCCAGGAATGCAATTCTCTCTTGTGTGAAATTAACATGTTAATCTTGATGGCTTTTGAGGTTCTTTTTAGTTCTAATCTCTTAGGTTCTTTTGAAGTATTTTTGAGAATTACAATGATTTTATTTTGTATACTATCTTTCACTGAACACAAAATACACAAGGGGGCAGTATGAAACTTAAAATATGAAATGGATACTTTCCACATTCAAAAATTACTTCTGAAAGGAATTAGATATATTAAATCCTCTAAAGAGTAAGAGGATCAAAGCCAATTAGAATTGTGATTTTGTTCTTTTAAAACATAGTAGTAGTTTTAAGGATTTCTGATAGCATAAGTCATTTTTTTCAATTTACCTGACTAAGGAGATACTCAAGTGCAGAAAGGTGACCCTATTCTTGGTTGTCTTGAGGATTCTCTTTATATAACCACATAAACCTAAATAAACTTTTTTCCATTACAAACAGAAAAGCACCATTTTCATCAATTAAAATGGACTTTTGGAAGATGTTGGGTTGGAAGATGTTGTCCATTATTTTCTTTTTCCATCAAGACTAAAACAGTGTTTCCATTAGAAAGCTGCATGAAAAACGAGGACTCTGTGGGCTGAGATGCCCAATAAAAGTAAAATCGAACATTTGCTTATTGTCTCACAGTTCATAAAGCATATTCCTAACTTCATTTTCTGGTTATAGTGGTAACAATCTCACTGCAAACAATTTAGACTGTTATAGGAAGAGACTATGTCAATTGATCATTGACTATGTATGGAAATTGAGAAATTCTGAAAGTTCTAATAAAAAAGAGCTTCCATTTACCACCATCTACCAGTATTACATGGCACCAGTAAAAAACACAAGATTTTCTATTTTTCTGTTCTGTTCTTTTCTTTCTTACTTACTTTTTTTTTTTTTTTAGGTTAGGTCTTGTTCTAGCCCAGGCTGACCTGGAATTTACTATGTAGTTTCAGGGTAGCTTCAAACTCATGGCAATCCTCTAATCTCTACCTCCCGAGTGCTGGAATTAAAGGCATGCACCACCACCCCGGACTCACTTCATATTTTAAAACTATAAAAGATTAACATGCCTATCTTTTTTTCCCCATATTTTCATTATATTTTTATTGTCCATAATGAGTTACATTTTTTAGTGGGCAAACAATGAGTTGTTATCCCCAATTCTCCGATGCTCCCCCTCCCCCTTCCCCAACCAGCTGGATATCCTCCTCTGTGGGTCGTCTGGATCAGTCCTTGTGACAGGGGACCATGAATAGCCTAGTATTCGGCCAGGTTCTCCTGGCCCTGGTATGTTGTTACTGAGGGGTGCCATGCCTCTGGATAATCTCCCCCACCACGGCTCTCACAATCTTTCCGCCCCCTCTTCCGCATAGTTCCCTGAGTCGTGGTGGGTGAGTAATAAGGCTGCTTTAAGGTTGTGAGCTTAGGGGTCTTTGTGTCGAAATCATTGGTTTCTGTCTCACTGGCTTATCCTGTGTTGATTGAATGTCTGTGGCTGTGGGTCCCACTGGTTCATTCCATCATTCTCTGGGGTTCCATATGGCTCCTCCACAATATGACTGTGGTGGCTCCTCTCCTGCCAGGATCTCAGCTATCAGCTTACGGGCGGTTGGAAGGGTTAGATGGGCCCCAGCTCTCTTATTGCATCCTGAAAAATACAAACATAATCTCCATTGGAGAGTGAGGTCAGTGTAGGTTAACAAATATACACCATTCTGGATTACCTAGATTCTATTTTTAGTAGTCTCCCTGTCAATCGCTCCCATATTGTATAACATGCCTATCTTGAAGGTGGCCAAATCCTGTATTCTCCACAATGGAATGTAAGATGATGGAGAAAGGATTTAGATATATTAAATCCTCTCAAGAGTAAGAGGATCAAAGCCAATTAGAATTATGATTGGAGAATATTTCCACAAGCATTTTGGGATGTTCCACAGGAAGTTGATAGCATCATTCATCCATTAAGTGGCCTAGAATAATTGGATTGACCATTAGCAAAAGGGCATCTAAATTCACTAGATTAGAAAATTTCTTCCAGATAGTTCACAGGTCTGATCTATACTGGGCCATCATCGACCGTAAGACCACCACCATCTTCACAGCCTGGCTTTCCTTCACTGAATAATTTGTTGATGTTTTGGAGAATATGCAAAATCCTCAATAAAAGTCTTAATAGAAAGCTATTTATATTTTAAAATTTAAGGTTAATTCTTTTTGCCTTTCTCCACTTCCATTCTAACTGGTTTATTGAATGTTCTAAACTTAATATAGCATACATGTGAACTTTTTTTTTTAACAGCAAGTGCTTTATTTATTTATTTTTGGTTTCTTGAGGTAGGGTCTCACTCTAACACAGGCTGACCTGTAGCTCACTTTGTCATCCCAGACAGGCATCAAATTCATGGCAATTCTCCTATCTATGCCTCCCAAGTGCTGGGATTAAAGGTGTGTACCATCATGCACGACTGAGTCAGTTATTTATTTATGTGCAGTGGAGGTCAGAGGAAAAATTCAAGGTATTCTCCACTTCTTTGACAGGATCTCTTGCTGCTGCAGATGAACTGCCAGATTGCAAAGGAATGTGTTATGGTTTGATCCAGGTGTCCCCCACAAACAATTGAATGTGTTCTGATAGATCGATCCTCAGCTGATGGCAGTTTGGGTTTTACAACCTCGATGAAGCTGTGTTGTTGGGGGTGGGCTTATGGGGGGTTATAAGCCAGCTTCCCCTTGCCAGTATTTGGCACACCTTCCTGCCGCTGTTTGCAGTGCTGTGGCAGAGGTGATGTCCAGCCCTCTGCTCATGCCATCGTTTTCCCTGCCAGAATGGAGTCTCCCCTCGAGTCCGTAAGCCAAATAAACCCATTCCTCTACAAGCCGCTTTTGTTTGGGTTCTTTTTGAGCAGCAACTAGAAAGCTGACTGCAACAGAATGTCAGACTATCTTGCCCATGATTCTCCTGGCTCCACCTTCCCTTGTCATAAGCTCATTGGGATCACAGATGAATGAGTCACTTTACATCTGGCTTTGTGTTGGTGTACCTGGCCTCAGGCTTTGCATGTAAGAGCCTTTAACCACTTGGCTGTCTCCTGAGCCCTTTTGAGTCAGTCTTTTGCAGATTATCTCCTGCTTGTCTCATGGGTGAGAAGTATGTCCTCCAGTGCCACTCCTTACTCAGCATCTCATCCCTTCCACATAAAGGGTCTTAGCCACTGTGATGCCTGAATGGATGGAGTACTATTCTCTTATTTCCTGAGAGTTCATACAATGTTAGAACCACTCTATGCAGGACTTTGTCTACTAGCATTTTTAGATTAGATTCATGTCTCTAAAAGCACTGGTATTCTTCACTGTGCCTGTTTCTTGCAAAGTTGTACATCTGGATTGACCAGAACCTGGCAATGATGTGGATCTATAAAATATCCACATTGATATGACTCAACCTCTTTTCCTCATTGGGAATCTAATTCAATGAAGGAATTTGGCTGGAAAACGGAACCACTGTGATTTCTCTGCTGTTTTCTATGTCAAGGTCATTCACATGCTATAATGATGGAGGGGATTACTAGGCACTCTAGAGAGTGTATTGTAAGATGGCAAATCACAGATTTGGGTGTGTTTTCAGCAGCCTAGGTGTGTGAGAAGTACCAATGTTTACACTTCTCTAAGAAGTAACAATGTTTACTCTTTAGCATTAATTATGTGAAATAAGCCTCTTGCCTTCAAGAAAAATCTTTGCCTGACCCTTTTCATTATATCCTTAAATTCTTTCTTTCAGACCTCTGGGCATTTAGAGGTCAGCAAAACAGAAAGGCCCTTGATTATTTTATATATCTATGCTTGGGAATACTAATTTCCTAATTATTCAATTATAAAGAAGAAATAAGAAAGTCACTTTTCCTTCAGATTTTCAAACTTCTGACATATGAAGTGGTTACTAAGTGAGGATTGTTTCCCTTCAGACCTGTGTTACACATTTAAGCCATTGTTCTTTAAGCTACTTTTTCATAATTATAATTTTCCTCTGCTCTCTCATTTTCCCAATTATCTCCCACACGTTTCACCTAATGCATGCACAGAGATTGAATACATTTGGCACAGACATTGATAGGAAGATAAAGTGGCTTTCCACCAGTAGACTTGCAGTTTTTCCAGGGCAACATAATTATGAATAAAGGCAAACCAATTTCTGTAAAATAACTTCTTGGGCTTTAAAAAATAATGTAATAATACATTGTAGACTCCATATGTTGGGTATATAGGTATGTGTTTTATTGAGCTATGAATTTGGAGTTTTCTCTCTGAAGTAGCACTATTAGTAAAGCCTACTTAATTGTGGTAACAATTTGCATGCCATCAAAATTCTCTGCTGCAGGGCTGGAGAGATGGTTCAGTGGTTAAAAGTACTTGCTTGCAAAGCCTGACTGGATTTGATTCCCTAATACCCATATAAAGCCAGATGCACAAAGTGGTGCATGCATTTGGAATTCATTTGAGGTAGAACGAGGCTCTGATGTACTTGTTCTCTTTCTCTTTTTCTCTCTCTGTCCAAATAAATATTAAAAAAGTCTCTACTGCATAACTCTGAAAATATTTAGTTGTAGAGGTGAGGATTGTCTGTGGGCGATTCTTACCACAGAACAGACCTGCACCAAAACAAGGGCAGCCAGTTTTTCAGGGAGAGAGGAGCAGAGGAGCCTGGGACACATGTAGTGAAAAAATCAAACAGTATAAGGCTTCTTTAAGTTAAGACACATTTTACCAATACACACAAGAAAAATGCTGACATCTAGCTAGGCCTTTCCTCTAAGAATCTCAGGCAGTCTGTACATTCCTGACTTACTGGCAGCAAATAGCTCTGAGACATAGAAACCTACTTAGGTAGAATAAGTGTAGAATCTGTGAAAACATTTTCCTAATTGTTTTGTCCATATTTTATCTCTTGGTATGTGACTGACATGTTGTCATAAATTTTGCTATTTAAATGTAAGGGATAATGGGTATGCCTAATTAAAAGGGAGAACAATGAACACATTTATTATTCCCTGTGCTATTTTCACTCCTTGCCAACTTGCAATTGAAAATCAGTGCATATTTGCAAGGAACCAGTCTTTGGAGCTTTACCAGAGTCAGAATTTCATGGCATTGTATTGTCATGCTGAGCAGAAACTTTTTTCCAGATGTTGTGATTTGTGATTAATTAATGCTTTAAGCCAAGGGATCTCAGTCAAGGCTGTACTCTGGAGTCACCTGAAAAAAATAATAATTAAAAAAAACAACCCCCAAGCCAACCAATCAATAAAGCCAACCCAAGAAAAGTACCTGGGTCTTATTCTAGTGGGGTGAGGGTAAGGGTTGGGGAAATGTTTAGCATTATGCAGGGGATTCCAATAGGTAGCCCATTCAATTCTGGGTAGAAAACCCAAGGCCCAGGTTGAAAACCCATTATCTCAACAGAGCTATTTAATTTGTGAATTTATGATAGTTATTTTCTGTAATGATCACTTATTTTACTAAAATAAAGATATGTAAAGTGAGTTAGGTAGAATATGTATGAAAGTGCCATAATAAAGCCCATAATTTTTTATAGTATCTAAAATTTTTCTTAAAAATACACAATTCTATTTATAGTATAACAACAACAACCAGAAAAGTTATTCATAAATATCTTGAGGTATACCAAGGTGAGAAGGAGATAGATAGAAATAGTGTTTGGAGATGGGAAAATGGCTCAGCCTGCCAGCCCAGGTTCAATTTCATAGCCACCCATGTAAATCAGACTCAAAAAGTGATGCAAGTATGTGTTGTTGGTTTGCAGTGGCAAGATGCCTTGGTACCCCTCCTCTGCCCCTCTATGGGTTAATAATATTTAAAAATATTATTTATTTATTTGAAAGAGAGTGAGAGGGAAAGAGTCAGATAGAGAAAGAATATGGGTGTGCCAGGGTCTCTAGCCACTGCATATAAACTCCAGACACATATACCACTTTGTATATCTGGTTTTATGTGGGTACTGGGGAATCAAACTCTGGTCCCTCTGCTTTGCAGGCAAATGTCTTAGCTGCTTAGTCATCTATCCAGCCTGCAAATATTTTTTTTAATGTAAAGAAACAGTGTTTGAGTATATATGAAGCAAGAAAGTGCAGGAGAGTCATCTATGTTTTAGATTAGATGGCTGTTGTTTTTTCTTTAACCATTTTTGCTCCTTTTCCTTTTATAATAATTATGTAGGCTATTATAGGAAAGTTGGAAAGCATAGAGATTGTCATTTGGCAAAGACAGATGTGAGGTCAGCTAGCCATTCCACAAACAATTTTAATGTAGTATTTCTCACATCTCTTAGAACATCAAAAAAAAAAAAAACCCCACCTGAGGATAGATAAATATATTACATTGCGAAATTTCCAACTTATTTCTTTCCTTGCCAAATGACACTTGGAAAAAAATTTTTGCTTTGCTTGTTGCTTTCTTTCATTGTATACTTGAATAAGAGCAATTAAAACCAACAAAAAAAGCCACAAATGCTACAGGCTCAGTGCTATTCTGCCTTCAACTTTCCTCTGCCAAACACATTGCTTCATTACCTTTAAATTCAACCTTGCTCAAGTTATGAGGACACAGATATAATATAGCCATTTTCTTTGCCACAATATACTTGAACTGCTTCTAGGCTAGTTCCTGACAGAATCCTTGTTCCCCACTGAAATCTCATGAATTGAACCACCACTATCTATGTTTCTCTCAAAATTCTGGCCTTCCAAACTCTTTCCAGAATGACTCCTTAATGCTCTGCTTCCAGCATTGTAAATCTTCTCTATTATCAAGTTCCAAACACATTCCTCCCATATGGTAGGTTTACCACAGTAACACTTAAACATCTCTGTTAGCTATGCTGCTCACTGCTGTGACCAAATACTTGATGGGAAGCAACTTAAGGTAAGAAAGGGTTTATTTTAGCTTATGGTTTTGAGGGGATACATGTCATCATGGCAGGAAAGGTATGGCAGCAGGAGCTGGCTTGTCATCACAGTCAGAAGTCAGAGGATGAACAGGAAGTAGGACCAGGCTATAAAACCTCAAAGCCTGTCCCTAGTAACTCACTTTCTTTAGCAAGGGTCCATTTCCTAAAGGTTTCACAACTTTCCCAAACAGTGCGTCCAGCTTGGGACTAAGTGTTCAAACACATGAGCTTATGGGAGACATCTTACATTCAAATCCCACAGCAAAGCTCAATCCTAAATACTGCTTAGGAGAAAGCAAACTGCTATAACAACAACCATGTTAAACTGCAGCTGATGTAGAAATACCCTTAAAATAAAATAATCCTATAATGTCAGCAATGATTATGAAGGAGAACAGTATGAAACAAACACAGAATGTGCTACAAAACTAAAAGTTATTCAGGATAAATAAGAAAATGAAGTGAATGAGATAAATGAAATGAGGAAAAGGGTAAAATAGAGAAGTGTAGTTAGATAAATGAAAGAAAAAAGGGAATTAGGGCAGAATGCTATGGAGAGGAAGAGAAAAGAGCACTAGATAAGAAAAAATAAGAAAAAAATAAGATTACTCAATAATGACAAAATTTTAAGTCAAAATTAGATAAATGTAAGAAGAAAAATTAAAGGATAAAGTCAAAAGACTATTACATATGCAGTAGAGAGAAAAGAAGGGTAAGAGAAACATAGGGCAAAAAAATGGAAAATTGGAAGAAAGGAGAGTAAGAAAGATTGCTCAATAATGAAAAAAATGTGTAAACAAAATTAAACAAGTATATGAAGAGAATAAAAAATTTTAAAAATGAAATAGGGGGCTGGAGAGATGGCTCAGCGGTTAAGGCACTTGCCTCCAGTGCCTAAGGCCCCCGGTTCAATTCTCCAAGACCCACATAAGCCAGACCCACAAGGTGGTGGCCATGGTTCTCTCTCTCTCTCTCTCTCTCTCTCTCTCTCTCTCTCTCTCTCTCTCTCTATCTGTCTGCTTGAAAATGAATAAATAAAATATTTTTAAAAAATGAAATAGGATAAAGTAAAAGTACTATATAAACAAGAAAAAAGGGCAAGCACAAGGCCTCTCCTCTCAAAGAAAAATTAAGTGTTGAAACATCTTCCTTCTCATATCTTGGAAACTGCCAGCCATATGCATGAGACAATCAGTTGAATTTGTGGACTCTTGTTTTTTTCTATGATTCATGCTGGTGTTGAGCTTGTATTGGCTAGGCACCCAATGTTTGCCACAAATGCCTTTATTTTGTAGCTTCCTTTCCTTGTGTACCAGTGGCTTCTGTTGGAGCTTTGCAGTCCATGTCTTAGGGAGGTTTTCTCACCTTCCTGAGACTCTCCAGATCATATGTTCTGGGGTGAATAATATTCTAGCTAGGGGTCATCTCCCAGGTGCATGGGGAGTATAGGAAACAACCACAGCACTGAGATTGTACAGGTTGAGGACCTGCCTTTGTACTTTTTTTTTTTTTTTTCCAGGTAGGGTCTTGCTCTAGTCCAGGGTGACCTTGAATTCACTATGTAGTCTCAGGGTGGCCTTGAACTCACGGCAATCCTCCTACCTCTGCCCAAGTGCTGGGATTAAAGGCGTGCACCACCATGCCCGGCTGCCTTTATACTTTTAAGATATCCTATTAATCACCCTGCTGGATGTGCTTCAGTGCTATAGCAGAAACAGCAGACATGTGGCTTTTTAGAGGTTGATCCACTTGCTGATATCAAACTCTAGTGTTATTATCAGTTGATGAGATTGGTATTTTGATCACATGTTCCTTCTATTTGAATATACAAAGTGTAATTTTGATTTGATTGACTAAGAGATACCTTGGCAGTAATATAATTTACTGTGGTAGTTTTGAATGAATGTCCCCAAATAGATTCAAGAGTTTACTAAAGTTTGTTTCCAGCCTCCTGGCTGGAGGAGGTGTTCCTAGGCTCCATCCCTAAAGTGTTTCTGTGGTGGATCTGGAATTCCAGCCATAGATATGCAAAGAGAAGTCCGAGCTCAGCAGAACTTACTTTTTGCTGGTGTGTGTGTGTGTGTGTGTGTGTGTGTGTGTGTGTGTGTGTGTTGCTGGGGATGAGTTTTTCTCTCTGCTTGGGCCTGTGAAAGGGGGCCAACCTCTTTCACCATTATGGAGCTTCCTCTGGATCTGTAGCTTCAATAAATTCATTCCTCCCATAATTGTGCCTGGTTTGGAGGTTCATCTCAGTGGCATGTGGCAGACTACAACAGTTTTGGTACCAGCAATGGAATGATAGAGCTGAGATGAATCTGATCATGTGGATTTTGGTCTTCTGGAACTTATGCGCTGGAGGAATGACATGGAATTAGTACATGCAATTTAAGATGCCTTCCTGAGTGGTAAGCAAAGTTTTCCAGACTATACTGGTAAGAATAAGAAAATGACAAGTGCAGAGAGAGTTATGTTTGGAGGATTGGCTTATGAACTTCCAAAGGGGAAAGAAAAACTACAGAAAACTTTATTGGAATTGTGTTAGTGGACTAAGGATTGGATGTATTCTACTGCACATGCTCAGAGAGTTTGGTCAAGGTTGAGTTTAAGTAATGGACTGATGTGCTTGGCTAAAAATATGGAACTAAAAATTTAAGTTTTTTAAAAATATTTTATTTATTTTTCAAACAGAAATACAGAGAGAGAGAACACCAGGGCTGCCACCTTGTGGGTCTGGCTTATTTGGGACCTGGGGAATTGAACCCAGGGCCTTAGGCACTGGAGGGCAAGTGCCTTAACCGCTGAACCATCTCTCCAGCCCAAAATTTAAGTTTTAAAATTGGAAAAAAGTCAAGAAAGTTTAACTTCCTGACACAGAGACTGCTTTAGATTACTGAAACTGCTATTGTCAACATATTAACAATCCTAAACAGGATGACCCAACTGCTTTACATTGAAACAGTGGAGGTGTTTCCAACCGGGAAGGACTGAATGATAAACCATGCAAACTCTTTTGAAAGGAGATAGCTGAAAGGAAGAAGCTTGCTTTTCATGGTTTATTTGGTCTTTGAATTAACAACATGGCTTTGTCTTACATACCTGGTATTTCTTATAAAAGCTTGAAAAATGCATGTGTGGAGTGGGTCATGAAATGCACATGGTTTCAGGAGCCACTACTGAAATGCAGTGTATGGATCAGGGCATGAAGTTACAGTGAAGCCTTTGGAAGATGAACCATAATTTTCATGGAAACCGAAGATGTTTTGGACATACCATATCTGTGCTAGGACTTGGCTCAGGATGGAAGTTTTCTGTAGCTACTAATCCCAGTTAGAGGGGTGGAATTAAAAAATCCAGAGACTGTGAATCACTGGTTGTAATATTGGACTTGAACTACATATGTTTGTTGTTTGCATAATGGTTGTTGAGTTTGCATTGGTCCACTCTCTCCTCGTTATGCCTCATAGCAGTTGGAAATGTTTACTCTGTGCCATTATATATTAGAAGTATGTAACTTGTTCTCCATTCCCCATCACACACAACTGAAATTTAAGAGAGATAATCCTAAATTTCAGATGAAATTTGGGACTTTAGATTGTGGGAACCTTTGAATTTGGACTGAAACAATATACAATATGAGATGGTTATAAATCTATTGGTGGCTAGGGGAAGATTGTGTTAGTTTGAATGGATGTCCCCCAATAGATTCAAGAGTTTATTAAAGTTCGTCTCCAGTCTCCTGGCTGGAACAGGTGTCACCTTGGCCTGGCTGGATCATAGGTTCCAACCCTAAGGTGTTCCTGGGGTGGATCTGGAATTTCAGACATAGATATTCAAAGAGAAGTCTGAGCTCAGCAGACCTTACTTTCTGCTTGTGTGTGTGTGTGTGTGTGTGTGTGTGTGTGTGTGTGTGTGTAGTCCTGGTGGTGATGGGCTTCTCTCTCGATTTGGACTGGTGAAAGGGGGCCAATCTCTTTTGCCATTATGGAACTTCCCCTGGATCTGTAGCTTTAATAAATTCCTTCCTTCCATAACTGTGCCTGGTTTGGAGATTCATCCCAGTGGTGTGTGGCTGACTAAGACATTTACCTTTCATTACACTCAGATGTCAGAATAGAGCATTGAAAATGTTCTGTTTTAAATCATATCATCAGCTATGATAAAGGTGGCTATTGTGCAAACAAACAATCCTCCTTTAGTTGGTGTGATGGAGAATTCCAGCACTAAGTTTTTTTTTTTTTTTTTGTCCTAGCCATCTACCCAGTTGTCCAGCTCATCCTTTTAGGGGAGGAGGATAAGAAGCTTCCATTCTGGGAAAAGTTACATCTTGATTGCTATAGGGTGGGTTTGAATATGTGGCTAAGCTCTGAGAACCTCATTAATGATTCAGTCCTCAGGGTAGATATTTGTTTCAATATATGTCACTGTCAATAGCCACTAGAGGTTCCCGTATACCTACCCTATCTCTGGTTAATTTCCCTATTTTAATGTTATTATTAGCACTAATGAGAAGTGATTGGAAGTATCTAAACAGTGGATAGTGATTTACAAACTGGCTAACTAAATTTTTTAAAATTTGTGTGTGTGTGTGTGTGTGTGTGTGTGTGTGTGTGTGTGTGTGAATGTCTGAGAAAGTGAACCCATGTGCTCCACAGTGTGTTTGGAGGTCAGTGAACAACATTTGTGTCAGTTCTCATCATCCTCCTCATTTGAGGCAGGGTCTCCATTCAGAAGTTAAAAAAAAATTCCCTGTCTCTACCTCCCTTCTCACCATATGTACACTGAGATTACTGAACCCTGCCTTAGCTTGTGGCCTTTTTTATGTGATTTGGGGATAGGTACTTAGGTACCCAGAGTTTCATGGCAAGTGCTTTATCTACTGAGCCATCTCTCCAGACCACAACTCTGTACTTTTGCTTACATTTGTATATGAATTAATAAACTTCAAGCATAAATAGACTTTTCACCTTTCCTGAAATTATACGAAAGACATTTCAAGTGCACTCTAAATGTCAGCTGCTGGATGTTTCAAGGAAGCTGTGAGAAAATGCTGCCCATACGGTCTCAGTTGCTTTCAGGTTCACTCAGTCTGAAATCAAACACGGAGTCTTCCAAGGATTTTATCTTGAATTATAGTGACATCTTTATCATTGACAGTGATGTGCCTATAAATTTTTATATAAACCTATAAAATTTAATATGCCACAGTCAGTAAATAGTCAAGTATTTCAGACAACAAAAATTTCAGAAAACAAAAAGCTGAGAGTCTTGAAGGAGAGATCAATAAATTATCAGTGAAGCACCATTTCAAAGAGATGGTTGGGCAACAGAGTGGTTCTTTGCTTTCCTGTGGTACATAGCAAAATTAGATTTGGGTAATTTTGGTTTGGGATTTAGATGTTTAAAAATGTGCAGCAATTATTGTCCACTGATGTGTGTCAGATTTTTAAGTAGGAGAGTCCAAACTGGTTTATTTGATAAGAATGCATAATGTGTAAGATGTGTTTTGTCATTAGAATATATAGTTATATCCCTCCAGTGATGAATAAACAACCTCAGCAAGACTGACTGCTTTTTAATCTACCCTCATTTTAACCATTCTCAGCATTTGATCAGCTGTCATTGAATGAAAATCTGCACCCATCCCTGTCTTCATTTGTCCTTTTGTAAAATATTATCTGAGAGGTTTAAGCATCTTAATTATTTACAGGGGTGATTATTTCTGAGATAGCTCAAATTTTGGTGTGCTACTCTACATTCAAACTAATCGTTAGTTCAAATAAAACACTGAAGTACACTGCTTTTCTAGGTTCATGTAATTATTTAAGAGGAATAATAGTAATGATAATGGTATGTATGTTGTGATTATAAACATTTTAATATTTTAGGGATAAATTCTTGTTGTAACATATTGATTATTATCATGCCAAGTATACAAATAAATAAATCAAGGAACAGAGAATTTAAATAATTTGCTTTATCACACAGCTAGTTGGTGGCAGAGAGGATTTCAACCTAGGCAGATGGGCTTCTAAATTGTTAACCTCTGTTTTTGTGTAGTAGCATATATGTATGCATGTTAGAGTCAGCCCTGCCAAAGGATATTCTACTTATCCTTTATGACATTTTAAAATTCAGCAATACTCTGAAGAGCAATTACAAATGATTGGTGGGGTTTAGCAACTATGCAGGGGTGGGGGAGGGAGAAGTAGCAAGCAAATTGGGATGTAGGTGAGTGGAAACTAGGATAGAGCTTGGCACCCTAGGGTAAAGGCTGGGCCAATTGTGTCCCAGCTGGGTGGGTGGACTGGTGGGAATGGCATTTGCTTGTGCAGAGTAGAAGAAATGATTTGAAGTTGGGTAGAAAAAAAATGACCCTAGGGGTTGATAATTATAAAGAATTTTGGGAGAAGGCAGTTAATGCTTAGGATGGAAAGAGCCTGTTACAATGTTCAAATGGAAGACAATAATTAATTGCTTATGAGATTATCTGACTATGTGTCTGGCTAGATATGTATTTCTTCAATGTTGATTAAATTTTCAAATATACACTTACATACTTTAGGGGAAGACTGTACTATAATAATATGTCAGTTCATTCTGACTTTTTCAGAGTCATGTTGTTTACCTTGCTAACAAGGTGTTTTGTTTTAATTTTTAAATCAGAGAAGTAGCTTTCACTGAAAAAGCTTTTCAAAAGTAGCCTCTTTCCAAGTTATAAACATTCCAGTCTTTCCTGTGATCCCTAAGACAAGACAAGGAAAAGCTTTCACACTTTGAATAAATATGAACTGACCAGAACTAAAGCAGCTTTCAGTGCCCCAGGACTACATGTAGCTTGTTTCTTAATGGAAGTGTTTGCCTATGATACAGTGATGTTTGTTTCTGGGGGCATGCATGTAGTCTGTGTGTGTCTCTGTGTGTTTGTGTGTGCATGCTCAGTCTCTGCATTCAGGCTGCGTCACTGTTATGGTAATCAGAATCTCTCAGGAGCCTCTTAGGTGAGGAGAGTTTCTTTGATGGATAAAAACCTACACTTCCTAGACATCAAATGTGCATAATGCCTTGAGGACTTTAAGAGCTGCATTAAGCATGCTTGTCTCATACCCAAAGCAGCCACAGCGCCTACATTCCCACAATAACGGCAGCCCTGAGCAGATGCTTCCAGTGTGCTTATTCGGCTGTGCTGTTCACTTTGGGACAAAGTTCTACCATCAGAGCTCATGGATTTGTATTCTACAAACTGTAAATTGTGGACTGTGAAGATCTCAACATGCTATAAAGGGCAGCATGAGCCAAGTTCTTGGGGCTGCTAAGGATTTCTTTTCTTCCTTCTTTTTGGAGATGTGTATCAAAAGGCTTTGCCTTTAGAGATAAATTTTACTCTTCTGGCCAGTAATGTGTAGCAATATTAAATTTAATGGCAGACCTGGAAGTGTATAAAAACTTAAGTCCAGAAAAAGGTAAGACTCATACTACCAATTTTAAGGTAAATGTAGTAGTTCTAGTGAAAGATGGCAAGCATTTCTTATTTTATTTCATGTTTAGTTAAGTTAAAGATTTATTTTAATTGTTGACAACATACTTGAGATACTGTATTTTAACATGAATTCAAAGGGAACAAAGCATTTTTTGTTAGGTAAAAGATTTCATTGTAAAAGTGTATTTTTATAATGCTATAGATGCATCCTGGCAAATTTAAAATGCATCATTATGATAAAATGGTTAATAAGAAAATCATTTGTTTTCTTGGGTTATATATAAGACAAGGACACAGGCATGCCTAAAATTTTCATCTGATTTTAATTTAAACATTGTCATATCATACTGACTTTGAATTATGATGAATAGTTATATTTTAACTTTCTATATAGGGAGGGTGATTTCTAATTGTATCAATTAAAGACTTCACAGGCAGAGAAAAGAATTGGCTTTATAAAATGGAATGGCATAAGTATTCAACACAGATAAAATGGAGGCAGAACCTGTGTATCAGTCTTTAAAGCTTTTCAGTTCTAGGAATGTGAGGAAAATACTCTAAAGTATGAGTTAGGAGGTCAGAAATTTAAAATATATGAAAATTGTTATTGTCTGGTCAGACAGAATAAATGACATGTCAAGAACTGTCTTCCGAAATTCATTTGTCATTTCAGATTATTCATGTGTGTCAATCAAATGTAATTTTATCAACTCAGTGCCCCATCTAAGAGCTTGTCTGGAGAATATAATAGTTTATGATATCAGCTTCAACATGCCATGTTCATAGTACCAGCACTGACGCTTGCTTTTAATTCAGAAACATAAACTGTGTCATGATTGATATCTACTGAATATATGTGAATTTTCCACCTCTGGAAAGGAGCTTTTGTATAGAAATAGAGTAGGATTTGGTTTGCGTGATAATCAGTTAGGATTCCCATTTAGAGTGTTGTCTTTTCCTACATTTGGAAACTCTTGTTTGTAGAATGTAGGAGAAAATTGCATAACATGCGTTCATGATTGCTTTAGTGTGTGTGCTTGTATCCATAGATGCATAGAAGTAATGGGAGTGACTTTTTTATTTTTTAATTTTCATTGCATAATATGATCTTTAAGATTGAAGTTGCAGTAAACTCAGATTCTTAAAAATTATTGAAATTAGAATTAACTTTTTAAGTTAAGTTAAATATTTTATCAGAATTTTTAAAAATTGGACATATATTTGATATTTTACCCAATATATTTTCTTTGCTTTGTTTTAATAATTTATTTTACTGAGTGAGAAATTTCCTTTACTGACTCTATCCTGGTTTAAAATTGTCTCAGTTACTACTAAGCCTATTTTCCAAAACATATTTCTTGTGAATTCCCTATCAGTTTTAAGAACATCTTAAATTATGCAGACTATGAAAAATTAATAGATTCTGAAGTCTCATCAAGTCTGAGTTGCATTATTAAATAGTAGCATTAATGGAAGTGGCATTAATTGATTAGATTGCAAAGTTGAGTAATGTCTGCTCACAGGCAACAAGATTGAGAGAAAAAAATACAGCTTCGGTGGCAGATCCTTAGTCTTAAAGCGGCTTATTTATGCTCTTTGTACAAATGGATTCTATATTTACTACATGCTTGGAAAATTATTGTTATTATTTTTATGTTTTCCAAGGTAGGGTCTCACTCTAGCCCAGGCTGACCTGGAACTCACAGCTCTCATCCTATCTCTGCTTCCCACGTGCTGGAATTAATGGCATGCACCATCATACCCAGCTTGGTTATTATTACTGACTTAAGAATTTTGTATAATGCATTTAATCTCTAACCTAGAATTTGAGAACATTAGTGATTCCTAAAAAAATACTGAGAGAAGGTGGAATTGTAAAATAAATTCAGAAATCTAAGCAAGCTTGAGTAATGCAAGGCCCATGTTTCCATAATGTTATAATATCTATGGACATGAATTTTCTTTTTTTAGTAACAATACACAATACTATTTCCTTACCTCACAAAGTTGTTAGAAAGAATTACTGTTAGAGTGTGCCTGAAAACATTAGGAAGATGGAAAAGGATCATAGAAATGTAAGATCATATAGTTTATGTGTGTGTGCATACGCGTGCATGTGCGCATGAATAGTATACATTTCATCTACTTTAATTGAAAGGATAGTGTGTTTGTTCTGAAGTGCCAGTGAAATACATTTTGACCTAGTACTTTGGTACCATCTGCTAATTTTCCCCATGGCTTATTGTAGCCTACATGACATGACAGCAGCATGCACACTGTGCATACATGCCTTATGGAAAGACAGATGTCATAGGGGCAAGTCCTAGGCTTCTAGAGCAGGAAGAAATCACAGAAGTCTCAAGCTTTGCTAAGGGGAAAAACTAGGCATGGAGAAGTTTTAAAATTTTCTTGACGACATGGAGCCAATCTGTAGCTAGAGTTAACCCCTCCGGTCCTCAGGTTATCATGACTAGGCCTAACCTCTTCCTTGTATAAAGTTTTGCTTATATCATCAATAGAGATGAAAAGCATTTTGATACTTTATGTTATACCATTTAAATTATTTGTGAAGTCTGGTGTATACGGAGAAATTGAGCATCTTGTGGAACTCTAACTGTTAATGATTAATAATTGGCACAGCCAGCATATATGTATACACATGCATATAAATATGCATATATACACAGTGGAGATACATATCAGTGAGATAGACACTAGATGCTGATTGAGGATTTGTAGATGGATAAAGTATTTACCTTTATAATAGCATGATATAGGTCACGAACACACTTATTTTTCTAAATTGAAAGATGGCTCTTTAGAGGTACATTGACTGTGGAAAAGTCCTCACAAGATTCCTGGAGCAGATGTTTGAACGGAACCATTAAGGATAAGGAGGATGACACTAGGGGAAGAGCAAGGATTGAAATTTCAGAAGTAGGTGAGTACAGGCACTATAACAAAGGCCTGGTAATTCCAGGGTGAGGAATTTGGATAGTACTTTTATTTTAAAGGCAACAGAAGGTTTTGAGCTGGGAAAAGATTAACCAGATTCTAGATTTAGAAAGTCATCTCTGACAGCACTTTAGATGGGATCGTTGGGGCCATAGAAAGTAGACCAGCAGGCCTCCACTGGAGTTAGAAAATGATGTTTCGTGAGGAAAAATTGAGCTTTCATTCATTCATAAAGCTGTCCTTGAATTTGCACTGCTTCTTCCTCTGCATATATTTGTTATAGAGCTATTACCTTGTATTTGGGATAAGTTAGTTATAAGGAAGTAATTTCCTGTTAAGAATGTTTCGTCTGTCAGAAATATGCCTAATCTGAGTATTATTCTTTTTCAAAGATCATTAAATAATTTCCCTGAGAAGTCAAGATAATCCTACCTATAGGTTGTGGGAATTTAGTTCGAATGTTATATTGTTTGTAAAATCCATCCAAAGTAAGTAGGGAGGTCATTACCATTTCTTGGTGGTTCATTTTATGGACTGTGGCTATTTCAGCAAAAGGTAGAACAGGCAGGGAATGGGCTTTCTTCCAAGAGCCTAGGGGGAAGCCTAGCTCTGCTAAAATTTTACAGCATTGGCTTCTATTTTTTTATGAATTTGAAATTTTAATTTTTCCTCACTTCTGAATAGAACTCAATTGTGTATTTGTTCCACATCTTCATTATCCATTCATTTTTAAAATAAATATATTTATTATGAATTATTATATATTGTATGAGCAATAAAATTATATTATGTACATTGTACAAGCAAATCTTGTGATGGTTCCTCTCTGTTCCCTACCCACTGGCGTCCCTCCTTAGTGTGCATACTGGATCTGTCCATAGGGTAGGGGGTTATGAACTGCAACAGAGGTAGCCAGTTCCCCCCCCCCCCCCTTTGTGTGTTGTTCCTGAAGGGGGCAATGTCTCTGGATATTCTCTCCCACCATGGCTCTTAGACATTCTTTCCACCCCCTCTTCTGCTCGGTTCCCTGAGTCATGGTGGGTGAGTTTTAAGTCTGCTTTATTGTTGAGATCTTAGGAGTGTCCGGACTTGTGCTTTGGATTGTGTTGGGTATCATTGGTATCTGTCTCCATTGAACTTTCATCGGTTATCTGACTTGCTGTGGTGATTGGTCGGTCTCCTGTTTATCTTGTCACTTCCTCATAGGTTGTATTTGGGCCCTGTATGATAAGCCAGGGTTGAATTGTATTCAATTTACAGTTTGAGGAGGAAGGGTAATCTGTGGACATGTAGCCGTCCTTTTAGGAACTTTGTATTAGGTCTCTCTCTCATCTCTCTCTCTCTTCTCTATTCCTGACAGGCCTGGAACTTTCTATGTAGAGTTGCTGTCCTCAAATTCATGGAAGTCCTCTTGCCTCAGCTTCCTGAGTGCTGAATTACAGGCATGAACCTCCATGTTTCTAAATGATTTTTTTAAAATAGAATTTTAATTATGTTTTCTTACTTAAAACAGTTGAAAAATTTAAACACAATGGTGCAGAAGAACTGATAACAAAGAGTATGGTTCCCTCTTGGCCCTCTTTATCATTTTCCTTAATAAACTTCTTTAAACTCATTTATTATTCTTTTTATAGGAGCTGTGTGTTACTTTCATATGTCCAGATGTTGTACTTTTACTGATACTGATTTAATTCACTCATTTTTACTATTTCCACTTCAGTTACTTTATTAGTTACTTTTTGATCTCTTTAGTACTTCACTTCACTTGTACTATTTTGTTGTTTGTTTGTTGTAGGGTCTTGCCCTAACCCAGGCTGACCTGGAATTCGCTATTTAGTCTCAGGGTGGCCTTGAATTCACTGCCCATCCTCCTACCTGTGCTGGGAATTTTTTTCAATACCTCCCAAGTGCTGGGAATTTTTTTTTTCAATTTGCACACTTAATATTATTCATCTTAACAAATACATTGGAAAGGAGAAAAAAGAACACATGGCTTTTTTGTACATTTAGCACCATGACACACTCAGTACATCCAGACTTTTTGAAATTTGTTTTTGATGCAGGATCTTGCTAAATAGCCTGTACTGGCCTTGATATCTGGCCTCCTATACCCAGCACACCAAGCCTCTTGTTTTGTTGGATCTGGGAAGGCAGAGGAGACATTTACTAGGATTTTCACTTTTAGCACCACCCCAAGGCCTAAAGAAATTTGGGGTGGGTATCCCTATGGAGCTCATGTGCTGGGATTAAAGGCACCACCATGCCTGGCGTACTTCATTCTTTCACAGTGCTTAGGAGTAGGTCCACGCCCTCACTTGCTGAGCATATCCTCTCTATGTCCAGGCAACCACTTACTCTTTGTTTTCTGCTCTGCCAACCACAACCAGCTACCCAATGACCATAACATTTCTATTGACTCTTTTTAAGTCTCTAAATTCTCTTAATGTAAATATATTTTTTGCACTCATAAGTACTTTGGATCATAACCTTATTTTAAAAGTTTAATTTCAAGAGACAAAGTTGACATT
Organism: Zapus hudsonius; assembly: GCA_004024765.1. NCBI lineage: Eukaryota > Metazoa > Chordata > Mammalia > Rodentia > Dipodidae > Zapus > Zapus hudsonius. Next base: position 33,839 of record PVHP010008787.1, read on the forward strand.
AGTGTGACTGCATACATTTTTGTTATTGTGACTATATAAATTCCTAACAAAGTAATTAAGTTATATCAATTAATGGCACTGCCTGTAAGAATGGCATTTGAGGATGTCAGATTTTATACATTTCTATAGGAAATAATAAAACCAAATTCATTAGGAAAAAGTACTTAACAATAACTATGATGACTAATAATCTTTATAATAACTCTGAGGTAAGTATAATTATTGCTATATCTATTTTAGAGAGAGTTAAGGAGTTCTAGAGGTGCAGAGAGAACAAAGAATTTGTTAGATCTTATTGTAGTTGATACAGTTGACACTTTAATCTTGTTGCTTGACATTGGATCCTGTACTTGCAGTCATGTTTCCTGTTTTAGGGATGTTACTGGTATATTGATAGTTGCCAGATACATAGACAGGAAGCCTTCAGTTGTCTTCTTTGTAAAAAGATCTCTACCATCTCTTGCAAGACATCTCAGTTCCTTCTGCATTGTTGTTTTAATAAAAAAAGAAAAAGGAACAGGAACGGGTCTGGCTGGAGTTGTCCCAGGGCTGCTTCGGTCAAAGGGGCTGGAGTGGGGGGGCTGGGGCTGGCTGCTGTCCCGGGCCAGGTGTGCTGCTGGCTGACTAGCACTGGGGCGCAGAGCACGGCTGGGAGGGAGGGAGCTGGCACGCTCTGATCGGTGGTGGCTCCAATGGCTGCGGCGGTGGCGGGTACCCCGAAACCGGGCACCCATGAGAGCCCCGGGAAGTCTTATAGCTCTGTGTGTGTTCAGCTCTGGAAGCGTGGCTTCCTAGGGGAAACACGGTTCCCCATGTGTTACAGAGCAGTACCGGGCAAAGACCCGGGAAAAGCATGACCAATCATTCCATGACAGGAAATACCATGACAAAAAAATCCCAATTTATTATAGCAGCATTGTGGGTTAAATAGAAATTGAGGAGGAGGGAGGGAAAGAAATGGGCAACGGAGATTGGCAGGAATCAGCAAACTGTGAATACCTGCTTTGCATGTGGACGTGAGCTTGGGCACGTATCAGATGGGGATAGAGAAACTGCCACCTTCTAGGCACAGCTGGGGTGCGAACCTGGGGTCTATGTGGCATGCTTTTTTGGGGGGTTGGGAGTCTCAGAGTTGAGGGTGGAGATAGGGAAATGCCTACCGGTTAGCCACTGGGGTTTCTGACCTCATACTTCAACACCCTCTTAACCCTTTGTCCTCCGTGCCCTCCTTAAGCAATACCAACACTGCATATGTCTTTTCCCATGACAGGCTGGTTTGAAATTATTTTGAATGAATGTGCATGTTAATGACTACTTCCCCAGTGGGAGAAAAAGAGGTCAATAGTGTGGTAGACGACTCAGGGATCTAAGTGGAAGAGGGGGCGGAAAGATTGTAAGAGCCGTGGTGGGGGAGACTATCCAGAGGCATGGCACCCTTCAGTAACAACACACTTGGGCCAGGAGGACTGGGCTGAGTACTAGGCTGTCCAGGGTCCCCTGCCACAAGGACTGATCCAGATGGTACTCGAAGGAGAATATCCAGCTGATTGGGGATGGGGAGGGGGGCATTGGGGAATTGGGGATAACAACTCATTGTTTGCCCACTGAATAATGTAACACATTATGGACAATAAATATATATTTAAGATAAAAAAATAGTGTGGTAGATTACACAGAGCTTGGTATAGGGAAGCAGGGTTGAGTATAGGGTAAGAATGGGTTGGGAGGGAACAGATCACACAGAATTTTTATTTATTTGGAAGTTTTTATTATCCCTTTGAGGCATTTGAACTGGCTTTAAGGAACAAGAGAAGATGGTACGCTTTGGAGTCGATAAATAAAATAAAAGTGTATTCCAGGAAAAAGAATAAAAGAAGTGTTGAAAGGACTAGATACAATAATCCAAGGTAAAGGATTCTGCAATCTGCATGAGAAATTGGTTTGGGTGTATCAAGGCTAAGAACTCTAGTCATTGAGGCTTTGGCAAATGATCCATTACTTCTCTAATTTCAAGTCAACAAAACAGAAGTACCATGAGTGAGGTTGAGTTACTTCAGCTGTCTCTTTGAAGGAAAATAAATGATTGCTTCTATTGATCTGTTTAAAGAATGTCATGGTTATCAATGTGTAAAACTTAAGGTTTTTGTCTGACCCAGTAACCTATTGCTTCTCACTTTTCTTTAAGATCAATGAATTCTCTGTTTTTCCAAGGAGGATATACAAAGTCAAAACTCAAGAGATTATACAAGTAGGGCTCTGAGATATCTGTTTCACCCTCACTAACATGTAGATAGATGCAAAAGCAGAGAAATGAACAAAATGAAAGGGCAGCTCTAAAGGACATTTATTATTTTCTATAATTTCATTCTGCACATTAGCGTATGCCTAAGTTCATTTATCATTACTTACTTTATGTGTTTTACTTCAGGTATCTGAAATTATATCTAATGATTGTTTTAAAAACCAAACAATATGGGTTTATATTAAGTTCTACATGAACCTTCTCTTTGCATTTCTCACTCCTCAGACATACCGTGGTTGATATTTGGCATGTGGATTTGCACTCTTCAGAATGCATGCATGTACAAGCATGAGTGTATTATATATATATATATATATACACATATATATATGTATATGAGATAAACAGAAAGGAGTCATGTCATTTGTGAAGGTTTCATAAGGGAACTGAACTTTTATGTATCAACAGAGAAAAAGAAGTGGTAAATGTTATGGACCATTGAAAACTATTTCTGTTAACTGAGCCTCTTATGGATGCCAGATGGTACCTAATTTGGGCTTAGTTAATAAATATTTCTCATACAGTTAACATTTTTATGAATTTAAGATTTTAATGAATTTCAGTAACTTTATACCTTATTTAACTTCTCATCTCATTTTCATTTTTTATTTACTCATTTCTTTTCTCAGGTTCTCATTGAAGCTTGAGAAATAAAAAGGCCAGAATATTAGCTAGTTAAATGAAAGAAGGTAGGAATGGGAAATATAATAAATAGTAATATACAAGTCATAGTGTATACTCTCAAGATATGTTACATCTCAAATTTTCTATTTATCACTTTGTGGTGATCTGAATGTGGAATGTCCCCATAGCCTCATGTGTTGGTGATTAATCCTTATACTTAATGCTCAATCCAACTGGTGGAGCCTTTCAGAGTTAGAGTCTTGCTGGAGGAGGTGTGTCACTTGGGTTTTTTTTTTTTCAGTTTAGCCCCAATGAGTGTTCAGAGCTCACTTTTTACATTTTTCTCTGCCTATGTAAGAAGCTTATGTCAACTGTCTGTTCCTCTCATGCTTTTCCCACCACAGTAGAAGCTTCCTCTTGAAATTATAAATGAGAAATAACACTTTTCTTTCTATAAGCTACTTTTTTTGTCCTAGGAATGGGAGGTAACTACTACACACTTAATTTTCAAAGTAAAACGAAATTTTGTTTGGTTAATTATCTCCTTATTTGATCACATTGTTCAGTCATTCTCAACTTAATATTCTCTCAATATTTACTTATTGTCTTCTATCTTGAGCTTATACCTTTTTCTTCCAGCAGTGGTGAATGAAAGCAAAATATGTACAAGGGGACAAAATGAGAATAAGATGAATCAAGAACAAAACCATTCCATGTTCTCCTTATGCTTATATTTCATATTTTTATACACTGGGCACCTAATTTCTTCTGTTTGTTGTAATTTCTTGTGCATGATACCTTCCATTTTTGCTTTTGACTTCTTTCTCCAGGTTATCTCAATCCACATTATTTTCTCATAGAAATCAAAATTAATTATATTTGGTTTATAAAACTGTCACAGTCAGCCACATGCTGCTGGGATGAATCTACAAACCAGGCACAGTTTATGGGAAGAAATGACTTATTCAAGCTACAGATCCAGGGGAGTCCCATAAAAGTGAAAGAGGCTGTTCCTCTCTCACAGGTCCAAGCAGAGAGAAAAACCCATCAGCAACAGCACACACACAACAGGGAACAGGCAGGAGGGCCAAAGAGAATTTCTTCTCCTTTATATAGGCTTAGGGTGGGTCTTGCAACCCTATCCTAGACTTAATGGCTTCCTGAGTCTCTGGAATTTCCTTCCTGCACTGCCCACACAGGAAAGGATGTTTACTTCTAGCTTATTTGAGCTTCTATAATCCTGTCCCCTACTGAGAGGCTGCCTTCCTGTAAACATCTTAAGAGACCCACCCAAGATTACTTGAAAGGTCAAGTTGACATCAAAACTTAACGATCACAAAAGCCAAATGCAGCTACGTGAAGACAAGGAGCAATAGTTGATACCACACTGGCTCTAACCCTTGGAGTCCATTATCTATATTCTAAACTTGTTGACTGTTGCTATCAGCTGGGTTTTGACTAACATTCTCTTTATAATCAATGGGTCATGTGACATAAGAGCTCAAACCCAGGGGTTCATGCAGGCAAGGTAAGCACTGTACCTCAAGGCCTGTCCTGAGTGACCTACTTCCTCTAGTAATGTTCTTACCTCCTAAAGGTTCCACAACCTTCCAGAACAGTGCCACTAGCTGGGGACTAAGTGTTTGAACACCTGATCCTATGGGAGGCATTTCATATTCAAACCGCATCAGTGTGGAATTGATAACCTAGTTTTTATCTTTTGTTCTTTCCAAGTCCTTTTCCTCTATTGTACTGAATTCCTTTCCTAATGTTATCTTTGCTGTCTTCTACTGCCTTGCTAGTTCACTATGTAACCCCTTAGGACTATTTCTTCTTTTGGATAGGCATTTTTTTCTTTACCTGGTATATTTTTTGTCCGAAATATGATCTCTTCTACTGAATTAGCCTTGTGAACTCATCCTTTCATTTCTGTTATAATTGAATGCAGACAGCATTGGGCCTGAATACAGACTGTACTAGTTAAGGTAATTCTGGTTACTGTATTAGTTAAGGCTGTGTATCTCAGTGGCTGGATACAAGCTTCTTACTGCATTCAAAGTCTATTTCAGGTGTTCCTAGTTGGGTAGTCTTTTCCAAGCAGTAAGTCAGGAGCCTGTACTCCATAGATCTTGTGGCTCTGCTGTGGTCAACGTGTGACTCACAGGATTATCCTAGAAGCCATTTTTAGTCAACCACAAAAGAAAATGGAAGATCAAGTATGGCAGATTTTTTTTATGAGTAGATTTTAATGAGCAAGAACCAATTCCCCTGACCAAAAACTAATTATATGGTCACTCCCAATTGCAAAAAGTGATTTGGAAATGTGGTAGGGCTCTTAGCCTGGTGGGAAAGAAAGTAAGGTTTGTGGTGATACAGTAATATATACTTTAAAGGTAGAGCTAAAATCCTAACTACATTCATAAATGTATCATCACTTAAGGAGAGTAGTTTACCTACCTACTTCAAAAGATTTGCTGTGAAGATTACATTTTGTGTCAGTATATAAGAACTAACTTTAACAAATTATGAAATGTTATTCGAATATGAGGAAAAGATCTTGTTGACACACATTTTACTGCTATACATATATTTAAAAAAATGAACTCAAATCATGGTCTCTACCAGGCGTGAGCTAATGTAATGTCCTTTAAGCCAAATCTGGTCAACTGGCCATTTTTAAAAAAAGATTTATTAGAACATGACAATATTTAATAGTGTATTATTTCAGACTGCTTTTGCTGCACATGCATATTTAAGCGATTTCCATAGAGACTATGAAGACTGTTCTGCCTAGAACATTTTCAGTCAACTGAAAATTTGCTGATCTTTGCATTAGATCATTTGTAAAGATCATTTGCTAATCTTGGCATTAGACATAAGTATGTGAGGTTTTATTCACTGAATATTTAGTACAGCGTCTGAAACATAGCTTGAGGAAGTTTTAGCGAGGACCTGAAATATTTTCATGTATGTAGCTCAGACATTATGCAACTGGGAGGTAATTATAGTAGGAAAGTTGCCTCTCAATAGGTAAATGAGATCTGTGTTTTTTGCACTCTGAATAGCCAGTGCCAATATACTCAAGTTCCCTGAGTTCAAAACTCATAGCTGAATTTCCTCCTACTGTCTTGCCAGATTCATTTCTGAACACAAGCTTGTATTGTCTTACCTATAAATTAGAATAGTCACCAGACTGTTCAGTGCATCACTATTCAATTCATTATGGTTGGCAAATATTAAGTGAATTACTACTGCAGGGAGTAAAAGGCAGAGTGAAAAACAGCTGGCAAAGGAATGTTTTTTTGTATTACAAGTGCCGTTCTTGATAATGTTTGCTTCTACCATGCAGCCTGACTTTTGCTAATTTGAACACATAAGAGCCTAAACAATAGTGGTACAATCTTGACTAATTATTTATGTTTAATCATTGGCAAATTAAGTTTATGTCAGCTGATCTATACAAATTCAGCATTTAGCATGCAGAAACAGTTAATTAGACAAAAGAGAGGACGTTCCCTGAGCTAACATGGACTTCTTAGAAGCTGTTAGGCATCATGCATTATACTGGGCACAAATGATAATAGGATAATAAGCCATATTGCCTGCTTGAGTCACATACAATTTAGTGGGAGAAGCAACAAAAGGAATGAGCATTTTTTCTTACTTTTGAGAGAGAGGATTTTTGCTAAGAGATAGATTTCTATAGACATTAATGTCTGAAGCAGCAGTCTCTTCAACTGGAATAATCCGAGCATTTTGACCAGCATATGGAAAGTTGGTGGTAGAAGAGCAGAAGAAAAAAAGATTTCAGCAGAGTTAACTAATGATTAAATTTGGTCAGGATTTATCTTTCCATGCATATTCTTAGTTACCCATATCTAACTAAAGGCACTTGTCTAAATTGATTAAATCATAACCCATGGAAGAGGTGATTTTGCAACTATGCTTAGTACATAATTTTTGTATCTTTCTTTTTTTGTGTTCTTGGTTTTAAGCAGTTAGATTTTAAATGGATGCAAGGAACACAAGTTGTAGTCAGGAAACATTTATAGAATTCAACCTTTGGGAGTACAAGAGTGTGTTACTCCTGATGAATTTACAGAGCAGGGAGATGTATTATTCCATTTGATGTTCTTAAAATTTATAACAGTGCCACACACAGTGCTGGTGCTTATTGATTGCTTATTAATAGAGGGCTAGGGATTTTTTCAATTGGAAGCAAAAAAAATTTGTGTGTGTACATGTTTAGCATGCATATGAGGGTGTGGGCATGTGTGTGGATGTGAAGATCAGAGGACAACATTAGGATAAGTCCTGGCCCTTTTACCTTTTTTGAGGCAGGGTTTCTCCTATGGATCTTGCTCTGCTGTTGAAATTTCACTCTGCTGCTCTTCTTTGCTGTGCTTACTTCTGGGAAATTTTTCCATTTATCTGCCTCCCATCTAGCCATCAGCATGCTGGGTTTATAGACACCCTCCATGGTTTCCAGCTTCTCATGTGGGGTTTGGGAAGGATTGGATTCAAGTACTCAGACTTTATCTGCACATTATTTATTCACTGAGGCATCTTACCAGTCCATGGAAGCAAATATTTAATAATTCTTTTAGCAATTGGAAAAAGAAACAAAAGAAATAGAGACATAAACATGAAAGACTAAGATCAATAAACAATGCAATGCTTCCATAGGGGCTGAGCATATATAAATGTTGCGGTCAGGTGAACGGGCAGCAGTTTCGACCCAAAGATCTTTCTTTCTGTGCCATCTCCATCTGCTCACACCAGTCCATCTTTACTGGTCAAGCAATCCTGCACAGGTTCTCAGGACACAGGCAGGCAGAATGCAGCAAGCCTCTCACGCAAACTGCTTCTGACACAGTCCTGACCAAAGTTTTTTTCACCCTCGTAAGCCAAACCTCACAGTCCATAGTTCTCATTACATTCAGATCTTTTAACTCTGACCAGAATGCTCCATCATGCTGTACTTACAGCACTGCAAGGCACCTCTTAGGACGAGGTTTCCAATCTGTCCATATTCCTCCTGCATATCAATTCCAAAATGCCAAAGCCACAGAATCAGGGTTCTAGCAGCAACAGAACCCACATCCTGGTACCAAAACTGTTGCGGTCAGCTTACCCTGTTGCTGCACAAACAAAAGTGCTTGTGGAGGAAAGGGTTTATTTGGCTTACGTACGCGAGGGGAGACTCCATCCTGGCAGGGAAAATGATGGCATAAGCAGAGGGGTGGACATCAACTCCGCCATGGCACTGGAAACAGCGGCAGGAAGGTGTGCCAAATACTGGCAAGGGGAAACTGGCTTATAACCCCCATAAGCCCACCCCCAACAACACAGCTCTGGTGAGGTTCTAATTCCCAAACTGCCATCAGCTGAGGATCAATCACTGCGAACACATTCATTTGTTTGTGGGAGACACCTGGATCAAACCATGAATATATATATATACATATATATATACATATATATATGTATATACACTCACACACATACACACACACACACACACACATATATATATATATATATATATATATATATATATATGTTTCTAATGAATGTCTCCATAATAAGCTTGTCCAAGTAGTACCTTCAGAGCCTGTCATTGTTCTCTACAGCTGACAAGCCCCAAGTCAGGAAATAGAAGATTGCAGGTCCAACTTATGTCACTTGTTGGGTTTTCCCTATAGATTCTGCTGATTCATTAAATGGATGTTTTTACAGTGTTATGGGAAACATAAAGCATCACCAAAGGTCATATATAGACTTTGCTAAAAAGTCAACCTTAAGATTCCATCCTAGCTACAGTATGTCTTCATAGATGGGCTGATGAAAATATGTTTTATATCTTAAAAAAGAGGTGCTTTTAACTTATGTAAGCAATTTTTGACTCAAGGTTAGTTTGACTCTGATCTGTCCCTCTCTTTTTGAACTCCCTTATTGAAATTGAGGGTCTTTATTTCCTTAGCCAGAAATTAAGTAGGTTGCCCTGTTGGATTGTGCAATGTTAGTTGGCTGCCTCGTATAATATTTGAGGGTGTTTACCTTCCCCTGTGAAGGGCAGTATCGACAAAGTTGGCAGAAGACACTATTCCCTAGTCTTTAATGTGCCAATTCTCTATATGGCATTGTGTCTAAAAGCTATAGGAAGTTAGGCAGGGATTTGCCTACATGGGATGTTCTACAGAGCACATCGGACCTTTGATATTCACTAAATTTCATATGAAAGTCAATTACCTAAGGAAGTCTATCATCCTAAGATATACAGGAAAGGGAAAATTTTAATTGTCAATTTATTTTCTAACAAGGTATTTTTTTAAATGATTTGATACCTTCCATAAATATAGGTAATATATCATAATCACAACCCCTTTCACCACCTTCTAGTTTCACCCTCCCAACCCCTTCTCCACTGAATCCCTTCTTTTTAACCAGTCTCTCTTTTGCCTTGATGTCATTTTTTCCCTTCCAATTATGCAGGTCTTGTGTAGTGTCAGCCACTGTGAGGTAATGACTATCAAGAGCATTTTTTCTATATCATAGAATTATAAGCAGTCCTCCCCTTCCTTTGGTTCTCACATTCCTTCCACCACCTCTTCCACAATGGTTTCTGAGCATTGGAGAGTATGATAGAGTTGTTTTCTTCTCGGCAGTATGTTGAGTTTTGTTGTAGTCAACTTCTCATTGTTGCAGCAAAGAACCAAGCAAAAAACAGCTTGTAGAGGAATGGGTTTATTTTGGCCTACTGACTCTAGGGCAAGCTCCATGATGGCAGGGAAATGATGGTATGAGCAAAGGGTAGACATCACCTCCACCACAACACTGTAAACAGGAGATTATGAGTAGCCTAGGAATCAACCTGGTTCCGCCTCCCCTTTGTATGTTGTTACTGAGGGGGGCCATGTCTCTGGATATTCTCCTCCACCATGGCTCTTACAATCTTTCTGTCCCCTCTTCTGCTCAGTTCCCTGAGTCATGGTAGGTGAGTGTTAAGGCTGCTTTATTGTTGAGGTCTTAGTGGCCTCTGACCTTCTGCTTTAGGTTGTGTTGAAAATCGTTGGTGTCTGCCTCACTGGCTTATCCTGGGTTGACTGATTAGCTGTGGTTATAGATATCTTGCTTATCCCACCACTCTCTTCAGGATTCCATGTGGATCCTCCATGGTAGGTCTGGGGTGGCTCATCTCTTGCCCGGATGTCAGCTATCGGTCTGTGGCTCGTTGGTAGGGTTGGAAAGACCACAGCTCTCTCTCTGCCTTCTGAAAAATACAAGCAGAATGTTCGTTGGAGAGTGAGATCAGTATAGGTTAACTGAGATACACATTTCTGAATTGTCTAGATTCTATTGTGAGTAGCCTCTTTATAAATCACTTGTAAAGTGAATTTCTCTTTGGGGGCCCAAGATTTTGGATCCCAATGTATTTTGCCCTTAATCCCCAATTCCAGTCAAGGACTCCTTGTCACTGAGTGGACAAATTAAAAGCTGCAAGCTTTGGCTCCTCCATTGCACAAGTGTTTGTGTCTTGATTTGCTGTTCTCTCCCAGCAGGAAGTGTGTTCAGCTTACTTATGGCAGCAGACTGCATTTCATATCAGTGACCTCTGTTTACTCCAATTGTCGTTGACCAGCGTCCCTTGGCAGCTTATGCAGTGTCTTCCAGCACTGCACTAACTACCATCTGGGTCTAGCCCATCTTTTGAGTAGGTTTGCTAATGTCATTTTGTCTTGTTTTCTTTTCCCCTAAGAATTTGAATTTCAAATTTACTTAGTAATCTTATTCTTGGTTTCGATTTTTATCTTTGATTTCTTTTTGCAGTCTTTCTTGGTCTTCAGTATGGGACCCTGTCTTTCTGGGATGGACTTGTTTCCTACCATTCTTGTGTCTCCACAGCTCCTTTCTTTGCCATGCAATTATTGCAGTCTAGTTCTTTTTTGGCCCTGATATTCTGTGCTATACATGGAACATGAAATTTGTAGCATTTTGACTCCTATTTATATTTTGGGTATGAATTATAGATGGTTTTATTTACTTTCCTTTGGTGGATGAATAGAAAAGATTTCAGGCATATCCTCTTTTATGAAGAATCTAAAATTGAAAGATCAATCTAAAAATTGAAACAGAAAAAGTGACCAAAGATGAATATTTTAGATAAGTTCTAAAGGTGAATAGTTCACAAAGAACAAAAAAACCTGGATAATAGATGACATTTTTGTAGAGGCTTTAATAAAGTGAGAAGTGAGTCATATAACATCGAACAGAAAAGTACTCAGGAAGAGAAAATATTAAGTACAAAGGCTGTGCAACATGGTCAAGGGTGATGTATTTAAGGAACAGCATGGAGACCAGGGCAGAGGATAGAAGGTCACTAATAAGAGATGGAGTTATAGAAGTAGCCAGGAATCAGGCCATGACATTTAGATTTTTTTTGTCCCTAAGGTTTAGGAGTGAGGAGAACAGTGGGAAGGCAAGTGAAAAAAAAAAAAACCTGAAGCCTTTCCTGCACATACCCATTCTATAAATGATACATTATAGGCAGTACAAATAATTAATGAATTAATAACCTTGAAAATGTTAGGGCATGTTCAAAGTGACCTTATACAATGTAAGTATATTCAATAGGACCCTAATAAAGATCAAAACAGAATGGTCTTTGTTAACTCAAAGAGCAATTCTAACCTGCTATACCTGTGGGTGGATATGTTTCTAATGACTCTGGAGAACTCTGGTGGATAATAATCTCAGTCTAGCCATGGGGTGATACAGCCTTCTTTGCCTGCATTAGCTAAATGATGCAGTGCAAATGTAGACTGTTAGCAAGCTAGCTCTCGAATAATCTGATCTGGGAAGTTTAACAGCACTTTTTAGTCCAAATGTTATAGCTGTTGGAAGGATCTAATAGCATGAATGATTAAAATTAATTGGCTTTCCACTGCTCAAATTCTCCTGGTACACCTGGCAAAAATGAGAGGTAAGGTTAAGTGTAAAGTCGAATAAGTTCTAAAATCTGACTTGGACTTTGCTTCACCTTCCTGCACACTTAGACTGATTTGGTCATCATGCACACCAAAAAAAGTCAAATTAATATTCTTGTTCTGTATTCTTAGCTGCATGATTCAAAAGATTATGATGGTATAAGTTACACATATTTAGAGCTTCATGGAGGGAGGAGAGGCTGGAAGTACAGATTTGAAAAGTGGCAACCAATAAATGGGTTTTCTATTAGCTTATCCCAGATATGAATTTATCATCTCTGAGGACAACTTCAGAGAAAATAATTAGAATATCCAATCTTTCTGTCAATAAAACTGGGAAAAGGAGGCATGAACCCCTTAATGTTCATGAAAGATTGCTGGTAGTAACTTGTTACGGGAATAGAAAGTGACACAGATGCAAAACAAATGGGAATGCAGTATGTCTCCTCAATACTGGAACTCATTGTCTAGAGCAGCATTATGTTTAGTAAAATTTCTTATTAAGATAGTTTTCTTTTTTCTTAAATATATATTTATTGTTCATAATGAGTTACATTATTCAGTGGGCAAACAATGAGTTGTTATCCCCAATTCCCCAATGCTCCCCTCCCCATCCCCAATCAGCTGGATATAATAGTTTCCTTTTTTAAAGATATTTTATTTATTTCTAAGGAGAGAGAGGAGAGAGAGATGGAGAGGAGTGGAGAAGAGAGAGAGAGAGAAAGAGAGAGAGAGAAAGAGAGAGAGAGAGAGAGAGAGAGAGAGAGAGAGAGAGAGAGAGAGAGAGAGAGAGAGAGAGAGAGAGAATGGGCATGCCAGAGCTTCCATTTTGTGCATCTGGCTTTAAGTGGGTCCTGGGGATTTGAACTCTGGTTGTTAGGGTTTGCAGGCAGGCGCCTTAGCCACTGAGCCATCTCTTCAGCCCTTAAGATATTTTCAACGGTTTAAGTTATAACATTAATTTATACTTACTGGAAAATTTACTAGACAAAGCATATGAAATAAAATATAAGGGTTCTCTCATAAATCATATTCCTCCAGTGCCTGCTTGCTATTTTATACTTTGTAGTTATTTACAGTTGACTGGTTTATATCTTCTTTATTCTATCCACATACAAGCATACTGTGACTGTCAGTTCTGGTGTGTTTTTGTTTCTCATGTATATTGATTATTAATAACTAATCAACCTTTGTTAGCAACATGCAGCTACAAATGACTACATTATATGAGATGATTTCTAGGATTTCATAATTTGGGAGCCCTTTTATCAGGAAAATTTATTTTTGTTTAATGACCATACTAATTGAAGTACCACGATAAAGTTCCTGTATAGGAGCATTTTTCCACATGACATTGCCTCATATTGCCCCACAACTTGAGCAAAGAATATATCTGTGCTATGTGTTGCATTTGCTATGTAGGTTAGCTTTTTATTATAATGGTTTTTGCTTATTGCCAAAAGCCTTATTTCCTTGAACCATAGAATAGGAATCTTTGGTCTGTTTTCTTTTCTTTTTTTCATTTTTAAACGTTTTTATTGGCTTAAAATTATATATATATATATATATATATATATATATATTAACACAGCAATATGCTCAGCATCATAGGTTATTAGATAAAGCCATTGAATCCATGATGGTATTCCTTTTTATGCATGTTATTCTCCCCCCATGACTCTTACATTCTTTCCACCCCCTCTTCTGCAAATTTCTCTGAGTCATAGTGGGTGAGTTTATATTTTGCATAGTTACTAGGTTTTTAAGAGTCTGTAAATTTGTATTTTGGACAATTTTGGGCACCCTTGGTGCCTCTCTCCATTGTCCTTCCGTAGGTTATCTGCCTTGCTGTGGGAATAGATGTTTTGCTTGTTATCCCAATTCCTTAGAGGTTGTGTTTGGGCTCTACATGGATCGTCTCCTGCTTGGGTGTCCCTCATCACATCAGGTCCCCTTGGTGGCGATACAAACAGAGTCTCCAGGAGAGTGAGATTATTATTGGTCAATTGAGACAAATATTGCTAGGCTGACAAGCGTTTGGAGGGTGTAGCCTTTCTGAGGACTTTATGATTAGTGAGGACTTCCCCATGGAGATGGGGTTCTTGGTCTCCATTCAAGGTTGCCTTGGGTCCCTGTACCAGTTAGGGGTTCTCTGCCTCTGAGAGGATCTCATAGCCAATTAGCCAGTTGTTGATTACCCACCTAGTTTGGGCGCCACTATTGCACAGATGGGCACTTCTTGACTTGCTTGTCTGTGCCATATAGCAGTGTGTTCTGCACTCTCAGGCCAGCTCTTTGTTTCATCAGTTTTTCTAATTTTTTTTTGTTTTCTATCTCATTGATTTCTGTGCTGATCTTAATTATTTCTTTCAACTTGAGTTCCTAGGGTTGGTTTGTTCCAATTTTTCCAGTGCCTTTAGCGAGTTGGTTAGGCTGTTAATTTGGGATCTCTTAGTCGTTGTTATATAGGCATTCAGTGCTATAAATTTCCCCCTTAGGACAGCCTTCATTGTGTCCCATAGGTTTTGGCATGTTGTACTTTCATTATCATTTATCTCAATAAAAATTTCAATTTCTGTTTTAATTTCTTAAACTACCCAATTATTATTTATTAACGTATTGTTCAGTCTCCAATAGTTGATGCATTTTCTATTTTTTCTCCCACTGCTTATTTCCAGCTTCAGTGCATTGTGGTCTGATAAGATGCAGGGTGCTATATCAATTTTCTTAAATTTATTTAGACAAGATTTGTGACCTAATATGTGATCTATTTTGGAGAAAGTTCCATGAGCTGCTGAGAAGAATGTATATTCTGTAAAGTTGGGATGGGAAGTACTAGATATGTCTGTTAGGTCTAGTTGGTCTATGGTCTTGTTAAGTTCTATTATTTCCGTATTGATCTTCTGTCTGTTTGATCTGTCTATAGTTGAAAGTGGTGTATTAAAGTCACCAACTATGATGGAATTGGAGTTTATTTTAGATTTGTTTTCCATTAATTTTTGCTTTATGAAATGTGGTGCACCTGTATTTGGTGCATACATGTTTATGATTGTGATATCTTCTTTGTGGATCATTCCCTTGATGAGTAAGAAGTGGCCTTCCTCGTCCTTTTTAACTAATTTTAGCTTAAAGTCTATTTTGTCAGATATTAGTGTAGCCACTCCTGCTTGTTTTCTATTTCCATTTGCTTGGAATATCATTTTCCATCCTTTCTCTCTGAGGAGGTTTTTATCTTTAGAGGTGAGGTGGCTTTCTTGGAGGCAACGAATGGAAGGGTCCATCTTTCTGATCCATCCTGCTAGCCTGTGTCTTTATATGGGAGAGTTGAGACCAATAATATTTAATGATATAACTGTGAGACTTGACTCAATACTTGCCATGGTGAAAGGTTTATAAGATTTGGTGCCTTGTGTGTTGTTTTGTCACCTCTAGGCTTGATTATCATGCCAACCTCTAGAGGGCTCTTGGGGTTGTTTGTTAGGCTCTTCTGTGTGGAGTATTTCATGTAGAATTCTCTGTAGGTTTGGTTTTTTGCCCATGTAGTTGTAGAGTTGGATTTTATCATGAAATATTTTTCTTTTACTTTCATTATTAGGGAGACTTTTGCTGGGTACATTAGTTTGGGTTGAAATCCATAGTGACTGAGACTTTGAATGACTCCATTTGAAGCCCTTCTTGCTTTCATGGTTTCCATGGAGACGTCTAATGTGACTCTGATGGGTTTGCCTTTATTTGTGATTTGCTGTTTTGCCCTCACTGCTTTTAGAATCCTCTCTTTGCTTTCAATGTTTAGAGTTTATACTATAATATGTGCTGGGGAAGTTCTTCTTTGGTCCAGTCTGTTTGGTGTTCTGTGTGCTTCCTGTACCTGAATGGGACTCTCTTTTGCTAAAATGGGGAAGTTTTCTTCAATAATTTTGTTGAATATGTTCTCTATGCCTTTTGTCTGACTTTCTTCCCCCTCAGGTATACCCATGATCCGGAGATTTGGTCTCTTAAGGGTATCCCAAAGATCTCTCATATTTTGTTCACATGCTTTTTTGAACCTATTCATATTTTTATTTCCTTATCATTCTCTTCTGTTTTATCTTCCACATCTGAGGATCTGTCTTCCCAGTTATTGACTCTAGTGGTGAGGGATTCTAGAGAGGTTTTTATTATTTCCATTTGGTTCTTGTTTTCTGATACAGCTTTTTGAATCTCATCTATCTTTATGTTAAATTGTGTTTTCATTTCAAGGTTTGACTTACTGATTCCTGATATCATTCCTGTATTTGCTTATGTCTTCTTTCAGTTTGGTTAGCTGATTCTTGAGTTCTTCAGTTTGCTGGCTTGCCTTTAGTTCAGACACTGGTCTACCTAAGTACATCTGTTTCTCCTCAATTATATTAAGCCTGGTGGCCAAGCTTGTGAGTTGGCTCTGTAGCATTGCTTGGTGGTTTTCCATACTTGCTTCTATTTCCATCTTTAGCCTCTTCATTGGGTCCATGTCACTTCTATCCAGACTGAGTGTCGTCTCATCATGGGTTTGCGTCTCTACACCCTTTTTCATAGTTTCATTGTTGAGTTCCCAATTGGGACCTGATGGGTTTGGTGTGTGACACTCAGCTGTTTTTTTTCTTCTTGTGTTGTGCTCTGCCCATTTCGGATCCACTTAGCAGGGTTGGGAGGTGTCCTTGTGTTGAGCTCCCCTGAGCGGTGTGCTCTGGATTTCACAGGCAAGCTGGGGTACTCAGTTTTTCCTGGGACTGTGTGTGCCCTCCGATATACAGCTGGCCTGGCGAGTATGTTGTGGCCAGTGGTTGGGGCTAAGTGTACCCACAATCCAGTGACTTTGCTGGCTAGTGTGAATCCAATGCAACCGCAGACAGAAGCTGTGCCTGCATGTGCGTGTGTGGGGCTGTGGGCAATGTGTTTCCTCAGAGAGGAGCCTGCTGGCAAGGGTGCAGTCTGGGCTTTGCTCCTACAGTAAGAGCCTACTGGCTAGTCCACGAGTGGTGCTGAGCTCTACAGGCTCAGCCATGGGTGGTGCTGTGCTCATAAGCTGGCGTGGGTGAAGTTAGGGCTGCATGTGTAGGGGAGGGAGCCTACAGGCAAGGTCACAGGTTGTGTGACCTGCCTGAGACCAGCCTGGGCCAGCCCAGCAGCTACGGAGTGGCACTGGGTTACTGGGTCCTGTCTGAGGCTGTCCTGGCAGCTAAGGGGTGGTGCTGGGTACCTGAGGCCCACCTGGGTCCTGTGTGATCCTGGCCCGCAGGTACTCCCCTGGGACCTGTCAGAGGCTGGCCTGGCCACTACAGGGTGGCTTGGGGGTCCTGTTACCCTCCTGTTACCTGCTTGAGGCAGGCCACTACCTGCCTGGCAGTTACGGAACCATCTGAAGCAGGGCACTACCTGCTCAGCAGTAACAGGGTGCCTGGGACTGGTCTGAGACAGGGCACTACCAGCCCGGCAGATACGGGACCTGTCTGAGGCAGGCCACGACCTTCCTGACACTTATGGGGCACCTGGGACCCGTCTGAGGCAGGAGACTACCTGCCTGGCAGTTAAGGGACACCTGGTAACCATCTGGGGCAGGAGACTACCAGCCCGGTCATTACAGAGCGCCTGGGACCCGTTTGGGGCAGGGCCCTACCAGCTCGGCAGTCACGGGGTGCCTGGGACCCATCTGGGACAGGAGACTACCAGCCCGGTGGTTTTGGGGTGCATGGGACCTGCCTGAGGCAGGAGAGAACCTGCCTGGTAGTTACAGGGTGACGGGGGAATCCTAGTTCCCACCTGGTGCCTGCCTGAGGCCTGGGCTTCAGGGAACCAGGCTAGGTCGGCTTGCCCCAGGACTGGCGTCTGCCTGCATGTGCCAGGCTCAGGGACAAGTGCAGCCGTGGATAGGGCACTGCGGGAGGGAAGGGGTCCCGGGAGGAGGCAAGAGCTCAGGTCAGGACCAGCTGGGAGGAGACAATGGGCAACGGCGGGAGCTGGTGTTGCGGGAGGGGCGGCTCTCCATTCCTGGGCAGAGCAGAGAGCAGCTGGGAAACCTGGTCTGGGCTGGTGCGGGAGCTGGGGAGGGGGTGCGCCTTGGGTTGGGGCCGGCTGGGGTCCCAGGTCTGGAAACCAGCTGGATTCTCAGACCTTTATGGAGAGTGTCCTGGGGAGGCTGCTACTTGTCTGCCATCTTATCCATCCCCTGGTCTTTTTTCTATTAAGTTCTTATTGTCTACTTAGTTAAAAAGCCCAAACAGACACTTAATATGCGGTAGAGATGAAGGAATGGTCAGAGTTCTCTAAAGTTAGCATGAAAGAAAGAATTTATTTAGAGGAACTTGTTAGAGTCATCTCAGGGATATAAAGGACTTTAAAGCAATTAATGTCAGACCA